>JANHFL010005126.1:63200-80232 GCA_032468155.1 Oxyrhabdium leporinum
GAAACTGAACAAGGAGAGATTCAACCTGGAAATAAGGAGAAATTTTCTGACAGTGAGAGCAATCAACCAATGGAACAACTTGCCTTCAGAAGTTGTAGGAGCTTCATCACTAGAGGCTTTCAAGAAGAGATTAGACTGCCTTTGTCAGAAATGGTGTAGGGTCTCCTGCTTAGGTGAGCATATATAATACTCCTTTGTTCTCCTATTTTTCCCATAACAACAATCATCATCGAGAAAATTTATGTCATCGCTGGGACCCAACACTGACTAATAATGGATCATTCCATGTCAAATGGTCTGATTTCAGAAAAGTGCCCCGCTCAACCATCACGGATTTTGATGAAATTTTGTGTGAATATGCACACATGTCCCCAATGAACATGACTATATCTCCGTAAGTATTGCATCGGCACACCTAACACTTTACCAATGTTCATTGGGGACATGTGTGCATGTTCACACAAAATTTCATCGAAATCCGTGATGGTCAAGCAGGGACCCCCAGACCACTTGACATGGAATAACCCTAATGGCACATAATATTCATACTGTAAACAATATATTACTTCTTATTTTGTAACAGTAAACAAGCTACTTAACATTAAAAGGACTGATGAGAAATAAGTGAGTGACAAAACTGACATTTACTGCAAAATTTATTCTAAACCTATGTTTCGGTCTAAAAGGTTATTATCGCCCACATCAAAACAACAACAATTTAACCCAGTGAATGCCTGCTGCTAACGGTGCCAGGACTTACAATATTTCTGTAACACTTCTGTGGCAAACTCTCTTCAGGGGGAATAATAAACTGTAAACATTTTGTGGGTCTCTGAATTGCAAATCTTTGGCATCAGCTCTTGAAAAAAATCAATAAACCATGATGCAACCATTCGTTTCTGCAAGTCCGCCCTCTGAGTAATTGAATGAATCAATTTGTTGTAATTGTTTAGATAACTTATCTTATTTATACAAGCTAAGTTAAAGAAGTTATGTGGTGAGAATGTGGGACTGGACAGTACTAGAAATACTACGGCTTTCTTCATTGATTCATCCCTTATCCACTTAACAGTAATATATATGCAGTGTATCTTTACAATGAATTTAAATTCAGTGGAATCTGCTTATACATGTTCAGCTGTGATTGAACACTGAGTAATGAAGTTGTAGGAAGTGCATGAGTGAGTCTTCCATTTCCCCCAAATCTGCTAACAAAATTGTCCTTTTGGCTTAAGCTACTGGTCACTCAAAGACAATCTTAACTGTTGGTGTAGATAGAGTGACATCTACTGATCATAATAAGCTACACACATCTCTTTTTCCAGCCATTCCCAACATAGCATCCAGTAGATATACTTGACTAATTCCTCTAATTTCTAGCCAAGGGATTATGGAAATTGAAATCCAAATTTTTCAGGTAGTCTATCTGGGAAGGGCCCTTTGGTTCATTATTTCTTTTTTCATTGTGCCGTTTCCCTACAACCTCTTCCAGGGTCTAAAATTTTCCTTCCCATTTGAGGGTAAATGTTATGGATGGTACTTTCCTAAATTCATCAAAGGAATTTCACAAAAGATTTGCATCTGTAATTAATAATTGCCTCATGAATAGTATTAGTATTATTCTCAAGTCTTTGTTGTGATGACTAAAGAATTGACTTTTTATTCAAGGTTATTGAGCCTGAATATACTGATTATCTGGAAAGAAGCCTATGAATCACAGGAATAAACCTCAGTTGTTGTTTTTCCATACAGTCTATGTCAACCCTCCCAAACTTCAACTCCCCGTAGCTTCAGCCAACATAGTCAAAGGCAAATTTAGGGTATGGCCCTTAAACTAGCAATCTGACCACCATTCTGACTCTTCCTCTCCCAGAACTCTTTCCTCAATTTTAGCTGGCCCATTTAAAATCAATCATATCATTCTATTTAGCTTTTTAAAGTGGTTCCTTTGTTTTTTTTCATTCTTTTCTCTACAGAGAACACGCAAACTAAGGACATTGAAGAAACAAAAATTAAAGGTTTTACCTGTTTGGGATAATGTAACTGTTCTCCTACCTGGGCTTTCAACAGCTGCTCCATCTCACTCAATTTTCCTTCACTTTTTTTTTCCCATAGAAAAAAATAACCGGCAATTAGCCTTTGAATTCCCAAAAGTACATGGAAACATGACTTCGTTTTGGTCTAAGCGTGCTCCCTAAATTTAGGCAGTTACTCCTTGCTTCTACAGTATCTGCCAAAAGGCAGTGTGAGTGAACTACAACTCCCAGCATCCCTCACCACTGTCCAAGCTGGATGCATTTGCTGAGGCTGTAATTCAGCCACGCAAGAAGGTAGCTCACCCCCTACGCTATGCGATCTGAAAAGAAGCCTGCCAGTGAAAAGGTAAGGCCTTACTGCCACTCCCAGGGAAGCAAAACCATGAGAAAAGACCTTTAGACAGAGAAAGCAAAGTTCCTTGCTTGAGCAAAGCAAGCTGCCAGAGAGTCTGGCAGCCCTGCAAACCTTGGGCAGAAAATTCACACGGTGGCAGCTTCTGGCTGCTTCTCACAACTTCTTGTCTGCCTCTTTCTTGCACAGCCTAGCCACCATGGCTCCTTCGTTTTGATCCTACACAGGCTAGCCTCCTAACTTCAGGCTCGGCAAGCTCCTGCTTGCAGTTTCTCAGGGAAGACTTTGGAACGATGCCCCTTGCTTGCTAGCAGGCACGTCTCCCTGAAGTTGTCACTAATAAACAAGACACAATCTGGGACTCATCCAACTGAGTGTAAATAAACAAGAGGGGAATGAATAGGCTTAACGGGTGTGTGCGCATGCACATGTTCAGAAGCAGTGCGAAAATATACTATACGTTCACTCAGGGTTTTAGTTATTTGTGCTTTGTTTTCCTGGCCTGGGACTACTGACTCTCTTGAAAGTTTTGTTAAAGTATTCAACATGCTTAATTAGAACTTTACTAAATTATACTGTGTGATTATTTGGAACTTCCTATTTTTAACAAATTGTATCCAGATTGGATTTGATTTGATTCTAATCATAAAAAGTAGGGCAGAAATACTACAATAAGCAAAGTACCTTAAAGATAATGTGCAGTGTTGAATCCCTGGAAAGTATAAAGCTCGCTATGATCTCTCTGCAGGCAGTAGCACCTGGCAAACCTTGTCTGGGCTCAAAACTAAACAGTCAGGCCTGAACAGTGTTACGATGGGAGAACACTACAAAATCCCAAAGTTGTGTTTGCCCCGATTTCTCTCTCTCCTTCTCTGCTACAACCTATTAAGGACCAACCAAGGACAAACTGAACAGTGCCTTTAAATTACAATTTCTGGAACAGCTCTCCCTAATTTAGGTATCCTCCAGATGTGTGGAGTGCAACTGCCCAAATTCCTTCGCCAACAATAGCCATTCCTAAGAATTCGGGGTGTTGGTTGACATATTTGGAAGGTTCCAAGCTAGAGAAGTTTTCCAGGACATCTTGGCCTTAAGCCTCCTAAGATATTAGTCCCACATTGTTCAGTGGGACTTACTTTTTAGTAAGTTTTGGAGCCTTAAGAGTCTGGATAAGTGCTTCTGGATCAGTGTAACTTGAGCATGATTATACAGCTGCTGTTTTGGTGCCAGGAAACACTTTCAGAAACAAATCACTGAATAATTGCCGCAGGACTGGAATATATTTGTCTCTATTGAGCAATTGCATTGACAGAAAGGCAGGGGAGTTCAGTGGAAGTGCCCAGGTACTTTTCCAGGCGGGGCAGAAGAGGGAAGGACAGAAATGGAAGTCCTTCACTTATTTTGAAGTTAGTGATTGGGAGGAATAAAAAAAACAAGAGGACTTCTTGAGATTCTGTTTTTGGAAAGCAGACCAACTGCTAGTAGCTGGAAACAAATGATGTCCAAATCTTTACCTCATCTCCTCCAGTGGAAATCAGTTAGTTTTTAGAAAGGGATATATATAGGTAGTTCTCAAGTTACAACCACAACTGAATGCAATATTTATGGTGATAAGTGAAACGTTTGCTAAGTGAGTTTGCCCTATTTTATCACTTTTCTTGCCATTGTTGTTAAGTGAATCATTGCATTTGTTAAGTTGGTAACATGGTTGTTAAGTGAATCCTAACTCTGGTTGTCAGTAGGTCGCAAAAGCTGATCACATGACCCCAGGGACACTCCAGCTGTCATAAATATGAGCCTCTTGCCAAGCATCTGAATTTTGATCATGTGACCATGAGGATGCTGCAACGGTCATAACTGTGAAAAACAATCATAAGCCACTTTTTTTCAGTGCCTTTGTAACTTTGAACAGTCACTAAATCAACTGTTGTAAGTCGAGGACTACCTGTAATATTGTCTCATCAGAGTTTACTTTCATCACTCATGGCAGGAATTCTGTACAGAACTGATAGGAGTCCCAAAGGTGCTTTTTTTTCCAAGAGGCAACTGGACGTTGTTTTTCTTTGAAGACGTTTCACTTCTCATCCAAGAAGCTTCTTCAGCTCTGAACAATCAACCAATGGAACAACTTGCCTTCAGAAGTTGTGGGAAAGCTTTCATCACTGAAAGCTTTCAAGAAGAGACCAGACTGCCATTTGTCAGAAATGGTGTAGGGTCTCCTGCTTGTTAATCTGATAAAAACCAGAAAGTCCAGTTGCCTCCTGAAAAAAAAGCACCTTTGGGACAACCATGACCTGGATGATTGAGAATCTCCACAGACATGTAAGAGAGGAGGCACCGCTGTTAAAGAGGGCAGAAACCTAGCAAGCCTTTAGAAATTTTATGGAAGGTCCTGCAAGGTAGCTTTTTCCTATTCCCCCAGATCAGATAGACCAATTCTCATAATCCCCAATTGGGCTGACTGGAGATGAAGGTTACTGGAGGATATCAGATTAGCAAAATGTACAGTAAGAAAAGCCAGAAAGTTTTTAGTTTTAGAGATTAGTTTGATTTAGAAATGTAACAGAGTTACAGTTATTAATATCTGGAAAGAACTGTATATGGTTGAAAATTCAAATCCTAGTGAATTACTGCCGGTTTTCTTGCAGAACCATTCCTTTTTCTAGTCACCTTCATTAGTTATTTACAACAGGGCAGATACTGTAGCTTGTAGACAAAGACCTGTCCCTACTTGTACCTAGCTGTAGCACAATCGTATCCGGGCAACATGGATTTTCCCCAACAACACTGGCTTCATTCTGTCCCCAGGACATGACTCAAATTGCCCTAGGTTATCATTAGTTGTAATAATAATAAAGTACAATAGTATCTTTCCCGCTTGTTATATTATTATCCAAGGACAGCCTCAAGGTGGGTAAAATCTGTTAGGTGTACAGGTGAACTAGCAAGAGGGTGTGATGAGAGAGATGTTTGTTTGGCATTTCACACACAGATCTCTTCCCTTCTGCTTCTCAATCAGATCCATCTACTACCATTCCTCAATACTCTCCCAAAAGAGCAGGATAAAATTTGACATATGAAATGTTTAAAAAATATTACTGGGGGGGGGGGGGTGCAGGGGAGAAGATCATTACCAAGCAAATCTCCAGGACTGACATGATGGAGACTTGTAGTTACTACACACAGTCCTAGCTGTGTACTGCTCCACTGCTGGACCCTGGACAAGCCAACTTTTGTGTAGCACAATTATCATTTGTAACATGGTCATTGGTTTTTGTGTAGCAGTCAGATCATCCCATAACCAAAACAACAAATTGACTTTTTTCCAAATGCACAACAGGATGAGCAGCAATGTTTTTGCACGCCTTGTTACAATCAATTAGTTGCATCCATGCTGTTCTATGACAATAATAAAGATTTGATTGATTGATTGGCTGATTGATTGAGTTGCATCTTGCATAACGTGAGGACTGTCCGTGTTTAAATGTAAGGGGCAGGTTGGAGCAGGAACTTCTTTCTTACTGCAATTGCCAAGATTATTTCTCATGTGCAAGCAAGGAGCTACTTGGGTGTGTGGAAAATTATTTTTCTTTCTTTCTTTCTTTCTTTCTTTTTTTTTGGCCAATTTCTATCGATCTGTGTTTAGCAAACAATGATTCTATTTACACAAAGCACCAATTAAGTCTTCAATTGATCTTGCATGCAACATTTACTATGCATATAAAAATATGAAATATGAAAACTGACCTTCGGTTGGAATCAAAATCACACGCAAGAATGCATTTATATGTAAGGAATTCCCAGGCTTTGCTTCCCAGGCTTTATCTTACAAAAACAGGAGGAGGAAGACTAAAAAATAGTGTGTATTTTTCAACACGTATGTCAGGACATTCTTCCCTTGCTTTGCTCTGTTTAAATAGCCCAGAGGAAGTTTTTAATACTTGGCTGTGTTGTTATAATCGAGGTCAGGAGGAGATATAGGCAAAAGGCTTTCTGTCGGAGTTCTTCTTCCCAGGGTTCCCCCATACAAGAGAATTGTCACAGACTGCCATCAGTCAGGCTGTCCCAAAGGTGCTTTTCAAAGAGCAACTGGACTTCCTTCATTTTTTCCTTGAAGATGTTTCGCTTCTCATCCAAGAAGCTTCTTCTGTTCTAACTGAATTTTCTACGTTAGAACTGAAGAAGCTTTATGGGATGAAAAGCAAAACGTCTTCAAGGAAAAAAGGAAGGAAGTCCAGCTGCCTTTTGAAACGCACCTTTGGGAAAACCATGACCTGGATGACTGAGAATCTCCATAGACATCAGTCAGGCCGTACCCCCTGAAACCAACTTATTTATCTAAGTGGGGAATACCACACCCCACATTTTTTCCTTCATCCCAGCTCTAGGAAAATAGAAAGGAAGGTGTTTGGGATCTGCCTGCAAAGTTAAGAAACATATAACATAACTCAGAACAGTAATGATCCTGAAACACAAGGGGTAGCTATACAACTATTCTACCTGATATATGGGGAGGTTGCTCTGAGACATTATGTTACTGGAACACAAGAGGTAGCTATGCAGCCATGCATACAGAAATGAAATGGTGGGAATATTCTAGCTCCTCTTATCACCCATTAACTCCTTGAATAAATTTCCTGCGCCTCCAGCCTCCAGCTTCAATGCTGATAAGTAAGCTTTCTTCTTACTCCTTTCTCTTTTTTCTGTTCCTCTTTTTGTCTTTTAAGCAATTATCTCCAAATTCATATACTACAGGAGATGAGGCAAAAACAGCCTCTTGGGGAAGGTAATGGTAGCTTTGCCTAGAAACTGTTCTATGATTCGCAGGCCAGCAACTGAGACATTGTCTAGGTGCGACATATCCAACCCTCATGCAGCCCTGGACAGATAGAACTGCACCTTCCCAAGATAATGTAAACTATATAAAAATGAAGTTTGTTATTTATATACTGTGCATTACCTATATATTTTACATGCGGCCCAAGACACTTCCCCTTCACTCAACGCAGCCCAGACAAGCTAAAAGGTTGGACAATTAGCATCTAGGCCTAAACTGACCTCCCTGATGCCCCTCAAGTGCCACCAATTCTGCCTCTGCATGTATAGGATTAATTTCTTGGTAACAGCTTTTTTATAATCTGGCTAGGTGGGTTTCTTCCCTGACAGCAGGGAAATTGCAGCTGGATATTTAAGATTTTTCAAAATGTGTTCCACAGAATCTTGAAATTTCAGGAGAACTTGATGGGACAAAAACGTCCTCTTTCAGCCAGGCTGATTTTCCATTTCCGGAGCTTTATCTCTCGATCAGCAATTCTGGGATTTTTTATTTTTTTTTAGCTAACAGATTCTATGATCTGAAAAATTTTCAAAAACTGTGGTTTGCAATGCATAATGGTCTACTGAATAGATGTGAATTCATTCCGTAACAGAATTAACCTACAACAACAAACCCCCATGAATCATCTTCAGCCCAAAAGGAATTGCATTTTCCATGGCCGGTGTGGCTCGGACTAGAGATCCTCAATCTGAAAATATGAATTGTCCTAGTTTAGCTGCATACCCGAAAAATAATTGGGAGGAGAGGTTCACAAAGAGAGATCAAGACTGATAAGTGGCTCATGTTTATAATGTCGGCATTTCTGCAAAGTTGGCTTCACCATTCCTTGAATATACAGGCCGTAACCCCTTCAAGCCCATCTTTTTGAACTAAAAGGAGTAGAATATGGGAAACCTGATATCACATATGCACTGTGTGTTTCTATGGGCAGGATATGCCAATAACATGCCTACAGCATTAGTTTTAACATAGAAGTTATCCCAAACAAATATGTGCTTTGTGGGTTTATAACAAGATTTCCTATTGCACAAGAATCAAAAATTGAAACGCCTGCAATAGTCTGCCTTGTGAACAATAACCTGCCTTTATTAATTAATTTATTTATTTTGGTGACACCGAGCCCAAGATAAAAACGTAGTATGAAGCAATGAACAAAAAAGAAGAAGAAAAAGAAAAGAAAATAGAAGACAAAGCTGGTAGACATTCAAAAGTGCTTTTTCAAGCAGCAACTGGACTGCTCTGAGCTGAAGAAGCTTCTTGGATGAGAAATGAAACATCTTCAAAAAAAAACCCAGAAAGACCAGTTGCCTCTTGAGAAAGCACCTTTCGGACAACCCTGACCTGGATGACTGAGAATCTCCATAGACGTTTAGATATTCAAAAGCTTTTCACCAACATCTAATATTAACATCTAACTTTGGCAGTAGCCAAATCCTGTGAAAATAGCCAGGTCTTTATGGTCCTCTGAAATGCACCAGGATAGGAACCAGTTGGAACCGATTCCAGAAGACTAAGGTTCTATGACAAAGAAAGATGCACAGGTCATGTATTTCTGCCCACATAACGTCTGAATCGAACAAGCCTGTTTCACTTGGGCCGGAATGGATGGTAAATGAAGGCCATGATCAATATAATTCGTAACAGTAAGGGAACTTGATAGGTACTCTAGGGAGGGTGCATTTTGTAAACATGCCACACACAGAGACGGATGAAGCTGTTGTATAAAAAATAGTATTTCAGAACAGACTCAACTTACCACCTCAAGTGAGCCCAAACTTCTATTGCTAAGTGAGACATTTGTTAAGTGAATTTTGTCCCATTTTACGACCTTGCTTACCACAGTTGTTACGCGAATCCCTGCGGTGTTAAATTAGCAACATTGTTGTTAATTGAGTCTGGCTTCCTCGTTGACTTTGCTTGTCAGAAAGTCACAAAAAGGTGTGACTCCCCCCCTCCCCCGAGACACTGCAGCTGTCATAAAGATGAGTCGGTTGCCAAGCATCTGAATTTTAATCACTTGATCATGAACTTGAACGTGAAAAATTGTCATAGGTCACTTTTTTCAGTGCTGTTGTAACTACAAATGGTCACTAAATGAACTGTTGTAAGTCAAGGACTACCTGCATTGGCTTTCAAAGCCTTTCACAGAAACTGTTCATGAAGGATTCCCTTCATACAGACAGTTCTCGGTTAAAAGTCCACTCATTCAGTGACTTTAAAGTTACAACAGCACTAAACAAGTGATATGACCGATGCTCAAAATTTCAGCCATCCCAGCATCTCCACGCTGAAGTGACTGCGATCTGGTGCCGGGCAACTAGTTCACACTATGACAACAATCACCATTTGTAACTTTCCCTGCTGGCTTCCCACATACAAAGTCAATGGGGAAGATAGTCAGGGAAGGTCATAAGTTAGCCCTGTAAGTTGCTTTCTCTTCCATTGCTTTTTCTCCCAAGGAGCCCAACTCTCTGTTTCTTCAACTGGTGACATGTAACAATAGCAGCAGTTTTAAAATGATTTTGGGTTCCATTGGAAGACCACCCAGTCTTCCTGGATCTGGAGACATCTAGTTTTTTTCATACCATTGTTTTCATTTATAAAACTATAAACAAAGCAATACCAGGGAGTAATCCCCATGCATTCCTAGTAATTAGTAGGTATCCTGCCCACTTCATACCCCTGAAAACAGGAATAGCTTTTCAGCCAACTCTCCTCTTTCCATATACATCTTTTTCTTGCTGTTGTTCAGGGATTTCCAAACAGCTGCTTTTTAAACACTAGCTTTGATCTCCTCTCCTTCTTGCCTGCAATTCCCTAGACCCAACCAGCCTGCTTCAGGAAGGGAAATTTTATTTTGCTGAGACTTGCTGTTTGGGGAAGACGTTCACTGGCTCTTCTCCATAGTGCTGAGCCAAGTTTCAAACACATATAATTTAGCCCTAGCTATATAGAAAGAGGAAACCATTCTCCCCATTTGGAAGATTTACTGGGGAAAGCAGCACCTGCTGTTTTTGTCTACTACTGGTAGTCCTCAACTTACATTCATTTCATGACCATTTAGTGACCATTCAAAGTTACAACGGCAATGAAAAAAAGTGACTTATGACTGTTTTTCACAGTTATGACCTTTGCAGCAGCATCATGATCACCTGATCAAAATGCAAATGCTTGACAACTGACTCATATGGTTGCAGTGTCCCAGGATCATGTGATCACCTTTTCGTGACCTTCTGACAAGAAAAGTCAATGGTGAAGCGAGACTCACTTAACAGCCGGGTTACTAAGTTATCAATTGCAGTGATTCACTTAACTGAGGCAAGAAAGTTCATAAAATGGGGAAAAATTCACTTAACAAATCTCTCACTTAACAACAGAAATTTTGGGCTCAATTGTGGTTGTAAGTGGAGAACTACCTGTACTTGTTTTTCATCCCATTAAACAATGTTCTCATCCAAAGAAACTTACAACCTATCCTTACAAACATTTATCTAACCATTTCACCAAATTCATAGAAAATAGCTCTTGATTAAAAATACATAAAAGAACTGCAGCCAAGTCTATTTATATAGTACAAATAAATCCTGTCAAAAGGAATACTGTAACTGAAAATCACATTGGGTTGAATAGGATTTATTCTTATGAGTCTCAGATACTGAGCAGATTTGAAGCTGATTAGTACTTACAGTAGATAGAAGATCACAGGAGAATTCTATGACTATGTGTTTAGACTAAAAAGTCACAAACAGATCCTGGAAGAAGGCAAACCTGTTTAATTTGGTTACCACAAGCTGAGTTTTGACTCACGTGCATAAGGCGGATCAGTGGGATGAACAATGTTTCCAAGCCAAAATGTCACAGAATTTCAGAAGATTTTTAGAAAATGCCTTAATTCCATTGGAACCCCATGTTTTCCAGCCATCGCTCCCATCTTTCCAAAAGCTGTGTGGAAAAGAAAAATTGCAGAGCAGCAGAATGCCTTCAAATGGCAATGTAAGAAACCAGGCCAATTAAAGCTCATTACATCCACAACGCTTGGAAATCAGTTCATGATTTGAAAATGTGATAGCAACAACAACCTGAATAAAAGTAGTGTTTGCTAAGCACGAGAACATGACGCATGTTTATCAAAGCTGTAGAGCTTTTAAGAGTACTCCTTTGAACCAACTCATTTTTTTTCTTTTTTCTCTGTACATTTTCCCGCTATTTCTTTAAGAACAAGCTGGCTCAGAATAATACTTTACCTAGCCTAAAGTTGTTCCTGGGTTTGGCTCTGGCAACTTGCCATTCGGTATTCTACAAGTGTTGTCCATTCTTCTGCTTCATTGACCCTTATCTGTCAGCAGTAAGTGCAAGGATAATTAAAGGAGCTTATTAAAAAGGTGTTTGCCAAGATTACAGCTTTTGAATTTAAAACATAATTTCTATTCCTCTGAGATTTCCAGATAAGCCCTTCTTACATTCAGAGCAAATGCTGTGCCATTTTCTTATCTCTTCCACAGTATAATTTCATGATATTGAAATGTTATAATGAAAATTATGAATGCCAGAGTAATATGGGCCAATTTTCCTCTAGCCAAATACATTCTAAGTACCTATAATTCATTTAAATTCTAGATATTATCACTTTTTTGTAACTTTAAACGTTATTACACTTAATATAGCTTTAGTATCTACATTATAATTTAATATAGGCTGCATCCTGGGCCTGACACATAAATGTTAGGTTGTTTTAAAAATGTATTTTAACTTTGTCTTAAATTTTATTTTGTTCATTATCTATTAAGATACGGATATAAATATAGTTTATATTTATAAATAGTTATATTCACAGAGCTCTCTGCCTATACTGATTTACCACAATAATAAACTGAAATTAAAATTGAAATGTCAGCATAAAACAATTGGAAAACTGTAAATATTCAGAATTCTTGGGAATAATAAAAACATCACCAAAGAAGTTCACATTTGACATTAAAATACCATTTTAATGTCAGATGTGGACTAATACCAAAATACCATAAAATACCATTAAAATACCATTTTAATGTTTGTAAACCATCAGAGAACAGGTTTGTGGAACAATCTGTCACTGTCCACAAACCCAACTGCCAAAGATAAATCAGATTTCCAAAAACTTAAAACTCAAAATTTCCTACAGGCTCCAGTAGCACTTAATCCCAGAAGACAGAGTAGTGAGATGCCATCACTGATGATACAAGAAAGAATTTACAAAAATGCAAATATTCCATGCAATGAACTGCTTGTCGTCAAAATTATACCATAGTCTATTAGTCTGCAAAGTTCTACACACCTCGTTTACTGTTGCCGCAACAGGCTAACACATCTACTCTTTTCAGAAATTATTCTTCAACATACCACTGCAATGTGAAAAACAATTCACAGGAGCAGCTCATAGCTGAGAGAATTACAGTTTCAGCCTAACCAAAGGATCTCAGAGAGGCTGTAATTTATCATTACAGTTTCTGCTGGTTTCAAAATGCCCAAATTACAACCCCACCACCTGCAGAAAGTTTGGGGCTCGTAGACTTAAAAGTTGAAAAAGAAGAATGGTTTGATTTTGTTCTTTTCAATTCATACAGAATAAAACTGGTCTGGACTGCATAAATCCAGATGAAGCAACCGATGGCAGATTTTCCTCTGCTGACATCCAGGGCTGATCTGGAGTTTTGTAACCTAGACAGCACAGCCGTACAGGTAGTCCTCCACTTACAAAGGTTCATTAGGTAACCGTTCAGTTACATCACTGAAAGAAGTGACTTATGACCATACATTATTACACCACTGCATCATCCCCCAGGGTCATGTGATCGAAATTCAGATGCTTTTTTGGGGGGTGGGGAGATGCTGCAACGATCCTGAGAGTGAAAAACGGTCCTAGGTCACTTTTTTTTCCAGCGCCGTTGGAACTTTGAAGGGTCACCAAACCAACTGTTGTAAATCGAGGACTACTTGTATTATCTGCCCCGCTTCCTGGGGCCGGACTAAATAAACCATCTGATCGTAGCCAAGCTCAAATATCTCACCCCCCCACCCCCTCTGCTCGCGGGGAGGGAAAGGGGGGGGGTTGTCTCCCGCATAGGCGACGGAGGAGGGGGAGGAGGAGGGGGAGGAAGAGGCAGCAACGACTGACTGGGACACCTGCTGCTGTTCACGGGGCCCCACCGCCTTGGAAGGTGGGGCTGCGGAGAGCGGCTGAGGTAAGCCACCTCCTCCGTCGGGACTGCTAGAACTTGCGCGAGGCTCCAGTCGGCGTCCGGGAGCGGTTCTGTGCATTTCCCGCGACTGAGCAGGTAGGAAAGTTCAGCCCTTGATTGAACTATCGGTATCCCCGGAAAAGTCGGGTTTTTTTTTTCAATCCGGCGTGGAATTACGACCTTGAGTGTACCAATGGGATCTCACGACGCATGCGCTTTGTGACTACGTGGGGGGGGAGGAAGGGGGGGCTGATAGCTTTATTGGTTGCATTCATACAACACTCTTAACACGGGTGTGGTAAAATGTCCGCAACGTGCAATGTTGTGCGTTGTTGCTGTTCTTTTTTAAAGCCTCTCAGCCTGGGCAAACTCGGAGCGTTTGGTTTAGGCTATGGTTATTCTTTTAAAAAGCAAATGGGTTAGTTAACCGAGATGCAGCAGGGCGTGCAAGTTACCAAAAAAAAAAGTAACCATCATCTAATGCAAAGAAAGTAAATCTCTAACTGCAGATTAAGATACCCTGGTGACACCTTTCCTAACCTTTACCGGGTCTCCGAGCCACGTTGGAAAGGACGGCGGCGGCGGCGGCGGCGATTAAAATGTCCAGAGAGGATATAATCCCCATTGCGGGCGCCGGGACCGAAAAGACAAACCCGCTCGGGTCCCGTCTGATTCGGACGGCTCTGCCTTAGCCACGGGACCTGGCGCCCCTCGGACAATGCGCGGGCTGTAACGACGGGACGAAAGCGGTCCTCGCGGTTAGCCAGCCAGCCAGCCTGCCTGCCCGCAGGCCGCCCTCGGGTCGGTCGACTCGCAGGAAGCGGGAGAAATCGTGGCGCCCGAGCTTGGTCCCTGAGCCTCAAAAGGGAATTGAGGTGCGTCGCATTGTTGAGGGTGCTCCGGTGTCCAGGCGGAGAATATATTTGGAATCCAAAAAAGCTCAGACGAAAAAATACAAATTTAGTCACTGTCCTGGGGACGTGGTGCCCCAGTTTTTTGGTGGGTTTTTTTTCCTCACCGCGCTGCAGGAAGTTCAGCATAGCTTTTTCACACAACCTTCTTGGGTTGTGTTGGACGTAGGCACGTTTAAGAAGAGACTGGACACTTGTCACTGGTCTGAAATGGTATAGCTTGAGCAGGTGGTCCCTTCCAACTCTATTCTGATCTCAATAACTGAGAGCATTTCGCAGAGTGTGTTGAACTCTTAATTGCCGTTATTCCGGTCGCTGGAAGTTTTGAAAAAGGTCATCGAAGAATAGGATCGGCGGTATCTAGAACAGTGTTTCTCTTACCTCCCTAGCTTGAAGATGCATGGACTTCAACTCCCAGAATCCCCTTGCCAACATTGCTGCCAGGGAAATTCTGGGAGTTGAAGTCCACACATCTTTGAACTGCTAAGAGTTCAGAAACAGGGATTGACGCTCATTTCTAAAATGAACAATGAAGGTTAGAGCTTGGGGGGGGGGGTGTTTCCCCTCATAATTCTGGGAGGGGCAAACGAAATAAAACAGGAAATTATTAGAATCTTCCTAATAGGACATTGTGGAAGAAGATTTTACTAATTTAAATCTTTGAATGTCGTGGCTCCGCAGAACAGTAGAAAAGCTCTTGCAATAATATAAAATTGGGTCCCTACAATCTTAAAGTGAGGTTGCTCTTCAAGGATATAAAAAAAACCTTAGAGTTTCTGCATGGTAGTTCTTTGTTTAAATGATGATTAAGGTTGACATTCTATATCATTCATTCTGTTCAATCTATCTAAATTTTGCTAATCAGGTTAGTCTAATAAAATGCACCAAAACATGATTATGAAAATGTGCATTTTTTTAGAAAAAGATGCTGGAAGAGTTATATGTAACCAAGAAGGAGATGGTATCCTGTTGGGATCTAATGGTTCAGCTGAAGTTTAACTAATGAAAAATAAAATACATACAGCTAGTCTTCAATTTACAAGCACAATTGACCCCAAACTTTCTGTTGCTAAGCAAGGCATTTGTTAAGTGAGTTTTGTCCCATTTTATGACTTCTTTTTGCCACACTTGTTAAGCCAATCACTGCAGTTGTTAAGTGAATCATGGGGTCATTAAGCGAATCTGGCTTCTCCCATTGACTTTGCTTGACAGAAGCTGGCTGGGAAGATTACAAATGGTGATTACAACACCAGGACAGTGCAACTGTCATAAATAAATGCCAGTTGCCAAGCACCTGAATTTTGATCACATGCTGCAACAGTCAAAAGTGTGAAAACTAGTCATAAGTCATTTTTTTCAGTGCCTTTGTCATTTCAAACAGTCACTAAATGAATGGTTGTAAATTGAGGATTACCTGTATATTGACTATGATGTACAGCGGTACTTCTAAATGTTTGATTGGGGATGCAACACATCACTTAGATGTTAAAAACAAATGCAGCAAATTTATGAGTGATTGCTTTTGTGGTTTCCAAACTAGCTGGTTTGGAACTTTGTACAGTACCACAAGTGCAAAGATATTATTCTCAGTCCTTAACAGACACAACACATTTCTTTTGTATCTCAACATGTTTAGAGGCTGCTGTTCACCATTCCTTCCCCCCCCCAAAAAAAAAAAGTAAGCTGGAGCCATTATCAAGCTGAAAAAATATTCCTTAACAATGATCCTCCTATGAAATTTAGCCCTTGCAGTCAAGCAAAGTAAAACAACTCTTAGGAGTTGTTAAGGGATGTCTGAAAAGACTGCAAATTGTTAGTTACTTAATAGGCTGTTGTGTGTTTTACTGCCAGACAGCGGGAGGAATGCTTGTGGAATCTTCTGCCTCTGGTGCCAAAATAACATCACCAGCCTTGGGTGCTGTGTCTCCACAATGTGTCTGTGCATGCTTGTGCACATGTCATGTCCACCCCAAGGAGCAAACATTCTAGAACTGGCCTGTTAGGAGATCAGATTAGATTTCCAGGAGCTGATTCATCACATCAAAAGTGATCAGAGGAGCCTGTTGTTGTTTTTCCTGTCAGATAGGGTCTTTAGCCAAGTTAAGCAGACTCGCATTTTATTTATTTATCAAATTTATTTATCATTCATTTATCAAATTTATATAGCTGCCCCTCAAATAATGACACAGTGACTCTGGGAAGGTACAACAAAGCTAAACAATAAATAGAAAAGATCATCATCATCTTCATTATTATTTTAAAATGTTAAAGCTATAAAAAGGCACAAAGCTAAAAGAGAAAAAAAGATGTTGGGTGAGGAGCATATGTTAATAACAATGAAGCCGCCTGAATATTTCACCCTGCTCTTAGGGAATAATGACACAATATAGATATATACCATATTTCCCTTTTTAATTTTTTTAACAAATGTTGGAATTCTCAATAGGGCTATGATTTCTTTAAACAAATATGGTTCCAATTCCTGGGAGCTGAAAATCACAGTTGATCATCACAATGAAGAACAAAAAGAGATTCCCCTTCAAGTATCCGGGGAGCTTCACGTCGGAGGGTTGATGCTGAGACTTGTAGAACAAATTGGTGAGTATAGTGTTTTTAAAGAACAGAAAAATTCAGGCAACCTGAAGCAACCCCAAATGAATAAAGTTTTATCTACTTTA
>JANHFL010005126.1:80326-102530 GCA_032468155.1 Oxyrhabdium leporinum
TTCTTTCTTTCTGTCTTTCTTTCTTTCTTTCTTTCTTTCTTTCTTTCTTTCTTTCTTTCTTTCTTTCTTTCTTTTTCACATATATTTTTTTTGAACCACTCACCTCCCTCAGAGGGGAAGGGAAATACTGGGTGGACATCGTGAGCTACTGACACCAAGCTTCTAGTGAGGAAGTCTTCTAAGAGAATCTAAGAGCTCTGCAGGTTTCTGCGTGACACATCACTTACACAGCTGCCCATTTGTTGCGCACTTGTGTCATGCTGTTATGTCTGCCACCCTACCAGAAACATCTGGCGGGAACAACCCAGACAGCAAATGTTGGCATGTTGGGGAGGTCATAACAAGCAGGGACTGATTTACAAGACTAGTATCGCATATTAAGTCAGATTTTAGTATTTATATACAGCAGGCATTGAATCAATGCCATCAGTAGGTAGAATGAAAAGCAAGAATAGAAATTACTGTTTGCATATTTTATATTGTTTCTATTTATTTGGAATATGTTATAAAATAGTAAAACACAAGAAAGAAATGGCAAATGTGAACCCCAGGATGATTATGTGTCATCAAGTCAGTGCTGACTCTTTAACAATCACATTGTCTCAAGGATGCTCTGTCCTCAACCCCCAGTCTTCCAGTCTTTGAACTATACCCATCACCATTGTACTAGTTAAGCTCAAGAGGTATCCCAAAGTCACCTAATCCATCAGTCACTAAATTATAGAGGTGGCTCTAGTATTTGCTAGATTTGGTTTAGAACTCCAAGGTGGGCATAAGTATGTTCTTCACCTACTTTTCCCAATAACCACCCATGAGGTAAGTGAGAGAAAGTGACTGGCCCAGGGAACACTAGATACAGAAAATGAGTTCTGTCTATCAGCCTATTGCTTTCTCTGACTTTTTTTAAGGGCTAGACAGCTTACAAATGGTTCTGACGGGGTACATGTCAGGTACAACCAGGTCCTCGGCTTGGTGGCATTTGTGGTATCCTTTTCAAAATTCCTGCTTTGCTTTATTTTTTTGTTTTTAGGGATATCCCAAGATTGGTCAGACTATGCCCTTTGGTGGGAGCAAAAGAAATACTGGCTTCTGAAAACTCATTGGACACTAGACAAATATGGAGTGCAAGCAGATGCCATGCTCCTGTTTACCCCTCAGCACAAAAATCTGTGCCTTCGTTTACCAAGCATGAAGATTGTGAGACTGAACGTTAGCTTCTCTTCTGTGGTATTCAGGGTTGTTAGGGACATCTGCAAGAGCCTTGGTAAGTGGCATTCACATATTCTGCCCTGATGTGCTTCCGGGAGATATTTTTAAGTGATGTCCACAAGTCTGTCTTGGGAATCTTCACTTTCTGTCTGACTTCTCATGGAGCACTGTTTCCAACAGTAACATGCGTAACAAGGATGATTTGATGAACGCTGTCCATTTAATACAGGTGAATTTTTTAACGAACTAATAAGGATATTAGTAATATGGATAGTCAATTTCTAAATATTCCCTAATATTTCCTTAAGTATGAGAGCCAGTTTGTTATAATGGTTAAGGCAACAGGCTAGAAACTGGGAGACTGTAAATTCTAGTCCTACCTTGGGCACAAAGCTAGCTGGATGACCTTGGGCCAGTCCCTCTCTCTCAGTTCTAGGAAGGAGGCAATGTCAAACCATTTCTGAAAAACCTTGCCGAAAAAACTGCAGAAACTTGTCCAGGTAATTGCCAGGAGTCAACACTGACTTGAAGACACCAGAGTGATGTCTAACACCATCCATCATGTCCGTCCATTCCAAGCTTATCAATCACATCCCTTTCAGATGCAGCCTACAGAACAGCAGCCCCAATGAGATATGAAGAGACAACGTGTCTCTCTCTTTGGAACATCTGCCTTCTAGTTTATGAGAGAATAGATTTTGTTCAATAATTGTAATCTATTGAACATTTTCTCATATGACACTGAGTCACTTATTTGGAGAAGAGCGTTTCTTTTTCCATTACTATGCTTTTATAGCAGGTCCAAGATATCGGTTATTGCTGCCTGATGTGAAGATCAAGGTTCCCATCTACTTCTACCTATACAAGCCAAAAAAAGCTGTGATTGAATTTTTGCTTCAACACTGGCATCTTCCCACACTGAGCAGCCAGATGCAGAAGAGAAGAGGGCTCTTTAATTTTTAACATTGCACTGCTAGTACCTTGCCATGCAAACTATAGTTGGTGGCTAGGGCATTTCCATACCATGAGCATATGGACACAGCCTCTCTGCTTCTTTAAAGCCTTTTATCTATGGAATTCTCTCCTGGAATTCTAAGACAATGTAACCAGATCCTCACCTCTGAAAGTTAACCAGGTTGAGGAAAGCACAATTGCTGTGCATTACCAGTTCAAGATCCTAAAGTTTTCATATTTTGATTTGTAATTGTAAAATCCATTGAAAGTAAAGGGTAAATGAGAGCACAATGTAGGCTGCACAAGGCAGTAGTTTGATTTTTAAAGGTAGTTTAGCTCAGACCTTCGGGTTCATTGACAGCTTGGGGAATTATTGTAATCATTTTATTATGATTTTTTAAAAACAGGTTTCAGTTCAGCAGATTTGAGAGAAATACCATTGAATTCTGCATTCTCTCAAATATAAAGAAAATGGGATCTTGGCTGAATAAGACCAATGCCCAATAAAGTTTGTTCATAAAAGTGTAATGGCCAATGAAAAAAGTATTTGGAGCTGATTTTACCCAAAGCAAATCACTTGCTTTATTTTGAGGTATTTCTACATAGCTGCCCATTACTGCTTATTGTTTTCACCCACTTCAGAGGAACATCAATTACAAGTTTTAAAAAAGCAGAACAAGATATGTCTACACATATCTCAGGATGAAGGGGAAGCAAGATAGGACTTGCTGTGCAAAGAGCCATTCCTATTACATATGAGAATCTTATCGGTTAGAGGAATCACCATTCAGAAGGAGAAGTAATACAAGACCTTTGATCAGAAAAACATCCATCTAGATATCTACATTGCCTGAGGCCTTATTCTGCATGCTTCAAAGTCCCCCAAATCACATGGTATTATTCAATGGCAAAGCCCCAAAAGAGCCACAACTCCCTGTCCATGTTCAGTGGAAACCTTACAAAGCCCCAAAATGTGTTTAAAACTCCTGAAGATGGATAATTGAGCAAGGTCAGGTTGCTGGTTTCTAATGGGACATCAGATAGTCTCTCTGTAGTCTTTGGTTCCTGTAATGTAACAGCAGCATTTATTTTGTTTTTGCTCTCAAGTGCAATTAGTCATCCAAACTTAGAATGAAAGGGACAGAAAGTACCTTATAGATCAGGGGTGTCAAAAAGTCCCGATACGTCACGTGATGCCACCGTGACGACGTGAGTTTGACACCCCTGTAATAGATAATCTAGTTAGGGATCCCCAAACTCTTCACCTCATCAACCCCTTCATGACGTTTCAGATTATTCACCAAACTCCTACATTAAAAAATAATAATATTCTTTAAATAATAATTACAGTAATATGGTAGCAGCAGCAACAACAATGGACCTGTAAGGACCAATACTGACCCTTGAGAACTCTGCTCTAGTCTAAAAACCTTGCCAAGCAAGGAAACCTGGACTGAGATAATCTTGCTCTCTTCCTTCCCATCTTTAATAATTTTTGTGCTAATATTTATTGTTTTGATATTTTAATATTTCATCTTGTTTTTACTCAGTTGTAAGCTGCCTAGAGTCACCCCTTGGTGAGAAGGGCAGCATGCAAATGTAATAAATAAATAAAGTCTACAATTGCAGCGTGCTGGATAGACCATCAGCATCAAACATCTCCAGCAAAGGAGATTCTACAATCTTCCTTGTGTATTTGATATTAGATGAATTTTTTAAAGTCATGAATTCTGTTGGTTCATCTTGATAAATGAAACAGCTGTAAGATAAATAAGTTATGGTTCTATGCATAGATCTATTTATTTACAGCTCTATGTTACAGAGCAGGAAAGTTCTAAAATAACTGCAGTGGATTTATCGCACTATTTGCATACTGATTTCCAGGTGCAGAGGTCCTTGAACTCAATAGTTTGCTGAGTATTGCTGTTTTAAAGTTACGAAGTTGTGCACAAGCATAACTTCAGTTTGTTATTGTTCACCTCTCCAGTGATATATGCTACATTTTCTGAAAATGGAATGTATCACCTCAAGCCATGTTAACAGCTGTGCAATTTGCAATATAAATTCCTAGCACATGTCTGTAAACACACCACAATTACAATGATTAAAGCCTCAGGTATTGCTCAACCAGGAATTTATCTCTAAAATATTCCTCACCACAAATAAGACTTGTACCAGCCTGCAGGAAAGGGTTGTAGATGCTTGTAGATGAGTACATATGGGTATATGAGTGTAGTGACAGAATAAAATATTATAGGAAATAAATTCACCAGAAGTCTCCCATAGTACAGGTAGTAGCCACTGATTCATTTGCTAAGTCTGAGAAAATCTAGCACACTCTCTCCTAGATATAAGATCATGTTTTTTCTTCACACGTGCAACTATAACTGTAAATAACACCTCAGTGAATTGTATTATTCCTTAACAGGAAATGGCCTGCTAAGAGTCATTCAGCTATCACCATTTTAGATGAAAATATGGGAGAGGTAGATAAAATTAAAGATCTGTATAGAAAGGGAGAAATGATTTTGATAATGTTTCTTTATGAGTTGGCTAGAAATATGGAATATTGCTGATTTTCACAAGAATACTGCACGTGACATGATTGAATGAATTCTTCTGGCTTGTTCATAACCTGAGGACATTGTTTGCTGGAGATTTAGCAGAATAGAATTGCCTTTTTTTCTAGACAGAAAGAATAGGGATTATGGAGCAACAGATCTGGAAATTCCCAGCCTAGAAAAGACCACACCAGAAAGACAGATGGATAACGGAATAGATGTCTGACTGGCTGGGGTGAGAAGATAAAGCAAAAAGGATCTGGTGGCGCAGTGGTTAGAGTGTTGAACTGCAGGCCACTTCTGCTGATTCAATCTAGCGGTTCAAATCCCACTAGGCTCAAGGTTGAGTATATAAATGTAAAAAAATAAATAAAATAAAATAATAGGTTTTTACAATGAAGTTCTACTTTGCCAGCATGGCTCTCAAGAGATCTCTTAATCACTTACTACCTATAAAGTCAGATGATAACCATTAAACTCTTTCTTAAAGCATAAATGGTACCGTTAACATGAAAAAAGCAGCTGCAATCACCTTCCCATTTAAAACCTCTCTAAACTCCCCAAAAGTCTGCTATGCCCCTTTGCTATTTGAAGTCTGGAGGAATCTGAGCTCATATTACAGTGGGAAAGAAATATGATGAACTAGAACTTCATATCATGACCATTTTTACCCTAAAGTAGCTCTCCCCAAGTTGGTACACCTTCCAGATATATTGGCCTTCCAAGTCCCTGGATCTTGCGAAAGTCAATCTCTAAACTATATAATGCTACCTCTTTCGATCTTAACATGCAAGAGGGTTTAAGTGAAGGTTGTAGAAGCAAGCGTCTGTTTTATCTATTACTTACTTGTAGATTACCCTGGAACCGTTAGCAAAGTATGTTTAATTAGTGGCTATTTACTGAAGTATTGCAAAAGTAAAATATCTTTTGAGTTGAATGCAAATTTGACCTTTATGGGCACTTTTTTTTTTGATAATCATACTTAAGTGATTGATCCCTGCCTTTTTCATGATGTTCTTTGTAAAACAGCCTGCTGTTTCTCCAGTTTCCCATCCAAGTGTGCCCAATTCCTCTTAGCTTATTGAAATCATCCAGGGTCAGCTAGTGCTTCTGTCTTATCTAAATAAGAGTTTCGGATCAGTTTTAGGTCACTAATGTACGGAGAGCACTGTGTGGTGGAGATTAAGACTGGATCATCTCACATGTCCTTTCTGCTGCTTTTACCAGTTGGACTAGGTGGAACCATTTTCCTCTCAGAAGCCCTTGGAAGCAAATACCTTGAAAGCAGAAGCAGCTGAGAACTATTGTGTTTGATGGGCGTGGAATATGCTTTTCCTCTAAACAATGACTACAGTTAAAGAGTGAAAGGAGGACAGGTTTCTGGGAGTCCAAAAACAACAATTTCTGACTTCATTAGAACTCCTTCAAGGAAGGTCAACTGTAGACTATTTGTTTCTTGACAAACCTGGTATTTGAATTATAGCAGCCTGCTTCCATTGTAACTTATCATTAGATAAGTGTTTTATTATTAAGAATTGATTTTCCTCCCTGCTCTTTTTCCCCCTCTTGCTCTAAAGTCTTCTTACATTGATAGACCGTAGGGAAGAATCTGTCTTCTTTTATTTATTGTCTCCTTTCTAGCTGGAAAGTGGTGTTTAAATGTTTTCTCAGAATAAAGTTAAAGCGAAAGCAGATGCACTTCCAGTAACCACTAATGTTTTATTTGCCTACTCCATAATCCTGTTTCTCTTCTTCTTGTCCTAGCCAATTTTTTTGAAACAAAATACTTTAATGGAATGGCAGTATTCTTCTCTATTCCATTTATTAAAAATTAACTCCACAGCTGATTTCAGAAGTACCAAAATTCCTATGGTGGTGAAGGATATTTGCCTAGTTATGTTGAGGGGTGGGCTGCTACAGGTTCGCATGGGTTCGGGCGACCCTCTAGCTAACATTCTGCGCCGTTTGGCGAACCCCCAAATCCCACTCCTGGCTAGCCCTGCCCCACTCTGCCCAACGATGCCCAACCTCACCCCGCCCAACACCACCTTATATATCCACCCACTCCTCTCCTCATCTCCTTTGGCCACTCACATCTGGCTCCCTTGCTCGCTTGCCAGCCTTTGCCAGCCTGGTCCCACATGGTCCCGCTCTGGTTCCCTCGCTACTCTCCGGCTTCCTCGCTCCCTAGTTTTAGGTAACTCACTGGTCTTTCCAGCCTGTTGATATTTTCAACTGTGTTGCAGGTATTAGACGATCAGAAGAACTGTCTCTGCTAAAGCCAACCAATGAGATAAAAAAGAAAAAGAGAAAAGACAAAGAGAAGGACAAAGACAAAGAACCAGTTGTAGAAGATATTTTAAACCTGCACAATTTTCCAGTGAGTTTGGGATTGCCAGGTAACAGTGCAATAGACAATACTGATTTTATCAGCTCTACTTATTTATTGGCTGCCTTCTCTATACATTGAACTTTGAAAAGTAAAAACAAATGGCCATGTAATTAATAGGTTAGAGAAATCTTTGAGTTTGTTACTCTATAAGCTGTTTTTAACATTGGTTAGTCTGACTCAGAATGACAGGGATTATTGGGGACCTCTGGATTGAAAATGCTGCCATCAGAAAAGAAAAAGAATAAATATTCAATTCAATTACACATTTTTAGGAATAAGAATTACATTTTGACAATGGCAGGCAAGAATGCCTTTTGTAGGCTAGGAAAGTGAAACAGTTCTTCATCGGTTACAGCTTTTGAAAAAGCCTTGGTGTTCTAGGGAAATACCAGTTAAAACCACACCAACTCCTGCTGCAAATGTAATTTTCTTTCTACATTGCTGGCAGGCACACCTTATGTGACCTGCAAAAATCCAGAGGGTCACTAGCTGGCAGGAACTCTTTGCTTCCATCTAATGGCTATCTAGTATTTGGATGGAGCTCATTGGTATGTATACTTAAACTCCATGACTTATTCTGCATTAAGAGTGTCCAACCGTGACAACTTTAAGACTTGTGGAATTCAACTCGGCGACATGACTGGCTGGGGAATTCTGGGAGTTGAAGTCCAGAAGTCTTAAAGTTCACACTCCTGTTCTGCATTGTGAAAGATGTAATCATTATTCTCTCTGTGTGCCCACTTGGAAGCATTCTCCCTTTTTTCTACAGAAAGACTTGAAAGAACCTGAGCGCCATGCAATTCAGGCAGGGGTGGGCTGATGGGGGTTTGCGGGGGTTCGGGAGGACCCTTAGCGAAGATTCTGTGGGGTTCACTAAACCCCAAAATCCCACTCCTGGCTGCCCACACCTCACCCCTCCCCTCCCAGGAGTCTCCATGCAGCCCATTGTGGATGCAGGTAAGTGCAGGGCGCGCATGGAGGCTCGGGGAGGGAGAAAAACGGGCCTACCAGAAGTTTGGGAAGGCTGGAAACAGGCCCGTTTCAAGCCTGCAGAGAACCCCTGAAGCCCGGGGAGGCCATTTTCGCCCTCCCGGAGGCTCGATGAAAGCCTCCAGACCCCGGGGAAGACAAAGATGTCCTCCCCCCGCCATGGTGCAGGAGGCCAACTAGGCCACACCCACCATGGCCATGCCCACCCAGCAACCGGGCAGCAAACCCGTTGCTGAAGTTTTTGAATCCCACCCCTGAATTCAGGTCTGGCACAGTACCATCTATAGAACAATTATAGTTAGTGATACTTACATATTAGGAAAAAACAACAGTTATGACAGGAACCAGGATATTAAAGAAAAATACTTTAAATTATAACAATGACAGTATTCCAAACCTAAGTGCATCTGAAGTTAGAAAACTAAAAAAACATTTAACTATTTTTTTTGAACAAACACAATTATCCTTGCAGATGTAAGATTGCTGGAATTTAGTTTTCTATTGAAAGCTGCATGTAAAACTATTAAATAGAGTCCCGAAGAGGTTTTTTTTTAAAGAAATAAAGGTAGTTTATATTAGAAAATAATCTGCTTTGACATTCAGTGATGTTATAAACTGATGGTTTTATTTTCTGTTCTCAATATTTCAGCCAGTCCTGGCTTATATAGCAAGACAATGACCCCGACTTATGATCCCATTACTGGTTCACCTGTCCCTTCTACCATTGCGTGGTTCAGTGACATCCCCTTGGCACAACAGAGCTGGAGGACCCTCGCTTTTAGCCATCCTAACTGTGCACCAGAGACACTTGCCAAAATGTATCAGCCTCGAACATTGGTCGACAAAGCCAAACTGAATGCTGGGTGAGGAACCTTTCTCTTTGAATATTAGCATTAGATCATTTTGACAAGCCAAGGGCAATGTTGACTTTGTGTGCTGTGTATCCCTACACAAAGGGTTAATTAGGATATCTGGCACTTTTATCCGAAACCTAAGTCAAAAAAGACCCTTCCCAAGTAATATAATTTAGAATTTTCATAGAAACAATAAGTTGAAGTAAGATTTGGGATGAACAAAAAGTAACACCTTGACATATTCTGTTAGGAATAAAACCAGGCTCAAATTCTTCTTCCCATTTTTTATTGTTCATAACTATATTTTTCTCTTCTCAAACACATTTTTTGAAAACGTGCATATTTTCCTCTTATATACATGGAATTCATAATTTCTAAATATGTTCATTTGCTAAAATTGGAAAACTATACAGCTACCTCTACTTTTGCTAAGTAATGTCCTGCGTTATTGAGGCTAACATTTAAGAGACTATAGGGTCATTAAAAAGAAAGTTTACTGAGACTAACACTGGGCAACATCTAGTAATTAGGCAATAATAGTAATAGGCATTACAGTGTGTAAAAATATATTTCAAGTTTCCTTACTATGACTATACTTACTAAACACTATCTTTCTCACTCTCCACCCCCCCAAATATATTTCTGATATCTTGTGTTTTTTTACAACTTGGCATTTTTCTTTCGATTTATTGTCCGTGCTTGGTGTTCTTTTCCTTTCAGATGGTTAGATTCATCTCGATCACTTATGGAACAAGATATCCAGGAGGACGATCAACTTCTACTCCGTTTTAAATACTATGATTTCTTTGATTTGAATGCAAAAGTAAGAAGCTGTTTAAGATTCCCGACATGACAATTAAAAAGCAAATTTAAGGATTTCATTTTGTATTTACAACTGAATGTTGTCAAACCACAGCTTATAGATCAGAGCACAGTAGTACCATATCAGTTTTCTTTTAACATAAGTAAAATAATGTAATAGTTTTGTAGAATATTCTCTTTTGTTTGACTTATCTATTTGATTTCGGGATTGAGCAACTCCAGACTGACTTGAGGTGGCTCACAATATAAACAAAAAACGAAATAGAAATAGAGTAGAAACAAATGAACAGATGAAATACCCAGTCACAAAACACCAGTGAATTGCAAACATATGCCCAATACGTACAACAAACTCCACCCTACCCTAAGACCTAGGAGAATAGCAAGCTTTTAAAGCCTTCCAGGACACTATCAAAGTATTAAGAGGGCAGGTGCCCTGATACAGAAGATACCCTTGTTGGGTCACAAAAAATGCCACTGTGTAATCAAGGGTACCTAGAGCATGCCTTTTCTGTCAACCCTGACTGGCCGGTAGATACCATAGATGATAGGCGGTCTTCAAATAATTGGACCCTTTGCCATATGGGACTATATCAATCATAATCAACACCCTGAAGCATACTGGAAATGAGTGCTGATTGCAAATCAGGGCGTCACGTGGGCATACCCAGTCAAGCTGCTGCATTCTGGACCAGCTAAAGCTTCTGAGTGGTCTTCAAGGGCAACCTCCAGTAGGGTGCATTGCAGCAGTCAAGCCATGAGGTGCAAAGAGCATGAATGACTGTCTGCAGGACCTTCCAATCCAGGAAGGGGAGCAACTGATATACCATCATCTATTATAATTTTATTTTGTAGCATTATGATGGAACTGGTCCAGAATTTTCTTTAATACTTTACAAATATTCAATCTTATCTGTAATAGACTTAACGTTAAAATGATTTTCCTCTCCTCTAATAATCCTATGCAAAGTCTACATTTATATTTAAGTAGGTTGATTAATCTTGTACAGTGAGATCCAATTTTACTGCTAGACTACTGAACAATATATTTAGAGTAGTACAGAGTTATGCAGGTGCATGTACAGGGCATACCAAAAGTCAGGCCCCATGGATTATTCTATAAACATTAAATGTTTGAATTGGTTGACATTTTTTTCAACACTTCCTTCCTCATCTTAACCATGACTTTTAAAAACATTGCTGAGCACAATGACATTTTCTCTGAAAAAGAAAATTAATAAAACATATTGCAATGGCATCTGACTTTTGAAACACTGTACATGCATCTCTCTATTCCCTTTTAGGGTAAGCAATATTATGCAGCGTTCAGATAAAAAGTAAGAAATAGTAACACACTAGTTTTGCACCATCACACTTCACTAGGCTTCTCCATGTCTTCCTGTATTGCAAATTATCTTTGTTTTATCCTTGTGCACTGATCACTTCAAAAATTGCCTTTTGTTATGTAATCTTATCGATGTTATCAAACAACTTTGTCTTTCTCTTCCTCTCAACCAGTTCATTCTTCTTCTATATAGTTTGAGCTTATTTATTGTCTATTTAACCAAACCATCTGAACTTATTTGTTTCATACTATACTGGCTATTCAGTTTTGTATTCAGTCTACATTTACTCATCCCCCCATTCATGCCTCAATTCTATCACTTCTTGTATTACTAAATTTTGCTTAAATACTCCATTCCTTTTGTATTCAACTTATTCCTTTGTTTCTCTGGACAGACCCACCACTCATTTCCATATACCACTCAAGTGGGCAAAAGCATGTTCTTACAGCCATTTTCACTTTTATATATATATATATAATTATTCATTTCTCCCAACAGTTCACTGTATTCATGTCTCCAAGCAAAATGTCTCTAACATCACTACAAATATTTGTTATATATATTAGCCATAAAAATACATTACACAAAACAGAGGTCATCATGTATCCTTGTTTAATTCCTTGCTCAATATTGGACAATGTTGAAAGCATTATTCTTATATGTATTTTTCTTCCATCACATACCACTCTTACCAAATTAAACAGGCAACATTCAATTCCACATCTATGCAAAACATTCCCAAATTTATGCCTATATCTTAGCATATCTTTTGCTTAAATAACCTGCTGAACAGCAAAAGCTCTGGTCAAAATACCCTCCTACCTAGCATAAAATTACAGTGAATCTCCTTTTAGTTTTTACTTTAATTCTTGTTCCTTTTTTTTGTATAATAATGATCTTCTAATCATCTGTCATTGGTACTTTCTTCACACATTAAGCAAGTTACATAGCTACTCCCTGAGCAAACTATATGTAGATTTTAACACTTCTTCAATACTCAATCTATACTGGTAGCCTTCTTATTTTGCAACATTATCACTTCTTCTTTATCAGTTTTTCTTGAACATTAATATGGATAGCATGGTTCCAATTCCACCCTTGAACATATCAGTATCGTCCCTCATACAGCTATCTAAAATACTACACATCATATATTACTTATAGAGCCATTAAACCTTCCCCCCCAAATCTGATCCTGGCATCACTCATTTTTGTAGTGCAGCTGCTGACATATGGTGCAAAATGTGGTGCAGTTCTCTGGTTAACAAAAGTGACTGTAATGCCATCAAGTAAAGCAACCACACACATTTTCTCCCGGATGACCTGTTCCTAACCTTATTCTTCAGGTCTTCCAATGGTGTGTCCTCCTTTGGTGAAACGGAGTACAAAATGTTTCAAAAGACTGTGCTGTATATCTGGAGGTTAGTTAGGCTGCTTAACTGTTGAACCTACGGCCAAGTCTGCTTATTTCTAATGCAACCTGATATTGCTTCTCTTGGCAGTATGATGCAGTACGGATCCATCAGCTCTACGAGCAAGCCCGCTGGGCTATTCTGCTGGAAGAAATAGACTGCACGGAAGAGGAAACCTTCATTTTTGCTGCATTGCAGGCATGTACTTGATCTTGTTACAAAACCAGTTTTTTTTCTGTTTGAAGCCCTCACCTGCCGGAACATGAACACCCAAGGAGCGGGACTTGGATTGATTGTTCCAAGTGAGACCATTCCCCCCGCCTTTCTTCAAAAGCGATAAACTAGTTTGCTATTTCAAATTCTGTTTACACATATGTCAATGATTAACGGAGGATATTTGATGAGGCGGCTAATTCTTCAAACGTTGTAGAGCAAATATTGACTTGTATCCCAAATACAAAACATAGATTGAACATGATACAATCCCATTTCAAAACAATAAGAAAATATCATTAATTCCTCAAAGTGTTAAATGTTGAGTTTTGAGTTGGATAAGAGTCCTTCCTCAGACTGGATGTTAAACAAAAGGACAGGAGACCCTTTTGCACATTTATTAACCAGGTTTAGTTGTTTTCAGATCAGTTCAGAAATTGGTTCTTCAAATACAAACCCAAACAATAATTAAATGACTGCAATTCTCTGCATGTCTAATTGGGCACCAGCCACAAGGAATTGAATGGGATTTTATATTCTGAAAGAGTTTATGGGATTATCCCTTAAAGGTACCTGCACAAACTTCATTTTCATTGAATATTCAAGGCAAACTTCCACAGGGAAGAAATTATTTAGATGAATTGCTATAACTCACATATTTGTGGAGCAGAATGATCTTGTTTACTATTTGAAATATTACTTCCCAGCTCTTTTATGTCTCTTCCCTGTTGCTCGCCCTTTTTCTCTTTTTCTTTTTTAATTTATATTTATTAAGACATTTTTCATAGAATTAAATACAAAATACAAAAAGAAGGAAATAAAGTGCAAAAAACAGAAAAGATAAAAAACTAAAGTTAAGAAATATGATTTCTGACATTTTCTTTTCTTTTTTGAGGGTGTCAAGTTTTTTCTTTTATATTGCTTATACATATCAATGCATGAACAGTGCGATACCTGGGTATCATACATTTTAGTACAAATAAACATAATGTTGTTACTCATAATTATTACATTTCATTGTCATTGTTTCATGTTGTTTAAACATATCTAATACTAGCGCCATTCAATTTCTAAACCTCCCTCTTATTATTACATATATCTTGTTATATTAAAATATGTATATTGTTGTTCGCCTCTTATTTCTATTTCTATTCTAACTTTAATTATGTGAGCATAGTATACAAAGATGTTTCTTTTTTGTTTTCCATCTTACCTGCTTTATTATTCGTATTTCCCTTATTTAACTCTTCACATCTATATATATTAAAGTTTCATCCTTCGTTCTTTCATTTTTCGGTGTTTCAATATACAATTCTAATAGCAATCACAATATCATTTAAACATATAGGGTAGATCTATTCATATTCCTTCCATTCATCCATACATACCATGTAATTCAGCTATTAATATACATGCTTATATCAAAATATATTATTTCATTATCTAATTACTCATTTAATTTTGTTATTTTGCTACTAATCATTATATTATCTAGGCATGTTAATAATACCATCATTCATTCTCGAGTTTTCCAATTATTGCTTAGTTCTTATTCATACTTCCTATATTTCACTCTTCATATCTATTCGTATTAAAAATTATCCTAGTGCCTATCACAGTACATACAAAATAATTATCCAGTCTATATAGTTCTAATGTTAATACACATGTTTTTATTAAATATATATTATTGAAGGATCTTTTGTTTTTGTTTTATTTTTTCCTTCTCTTTTTTCTATCCATCATCTCTCGGCCTCATCAGTACCTTAAGTCTTATTCTTTTTTTAACTTGCCTCCCGTATTCTTCTCTTGGATCTTTAACTATCTACATCTGCATCCTGATTGTTCAATCCAACTTTCTCCCCTCCCTACTCGTTTCCACTGTCTAATTTTAAAGCTATCTGTTTTAACCCCTAACTCCTTTCCCAAAATATCTTCCTGTGTCTCCCATTCTCGTTTTAAGTCTTTTAAATTGTTTTCCTCCTGTTTAAATTCCTTAATCATTATTAATTTTGATGATATCTCTTCCTTGTTGTCTTCTTTTCACAGGTTTCTCAGTTCTGCTTTTTCCTCCATTCCTTCTGCTGGTTCCTTTTTTTCCTGAATATCCTGGTCTTTGCTCATTGTTCCTTGTATAATATTTTCCAGTTTTTTATCTATGCCATCAAGTAATTCCACATTCACCGTATGTTGTTTCTGTATAAGATATTTAATGCTTTGGAATATCAGCTCCATCTTGTTTAAAATTCCACTCATTTCCGCCTTGTGTTGCATATTTTATTTTAGTAGATCCCAATTTAGCCAGAAGTCCAGGAACCATTTATTCCAGGCTGAGCTTACACAAATCACAATTCTTTATATTTCATGAATAATCAGTCAAATCCATTTAAATAGACCAGGGGATTATCCAGGCCTCCTCAAATCACTTTTATGAATTCAATCATATAACATAACATTCAGGGGTCTTTTAATTAAGGATCTTATTTAAATATTCAAGTCTCCAGTGATCTTAGGGTAGATGAATGTAATTCAATAAGTGTTTTCAAAGTCCTTCAAATGGTTATTCCCAGGCTTGTATATTTTTCCTCTCATCAGCAGATGGTGCGCTCTACTTCAAAATGTTGTTACTGGGATGTCTAATTTTAATTATTTTAATTATTTTAAATTATAATTCAAGTGAAAAAGCAATATTAATTTTTTAAATCTATAGTTCCAGCATTTTAAAATGCCTTCTCAATACCAAATCTTCTCATTTTGAGAGTCCAATTTTTTGTACATTTAAAGAATATTTTTTTCCTCTCTTTAAATCTTCTCCTTCCGGTTTAATCACTTTTCAAAATGCTTGTTTGCCATTTAACAAATAGTTCTAAGTAGATAGTTCCCCTGAATTTCTTTGGGGTCAAATTTTAACTGAAAATATCCTCTCACCCGGTTCACACGCTGTTCTCCAAAGTCCGCTCCTGCACCGTGCTTAGATGGTTGTTGACTGTTCCAGCTTTGTGGCAGCCATCTTAGACTGCTTCTTCTCCTCATTGTGGCATAGAGGCAAAAAGCCCCAGGGTTCAGCAGGAGAGTTGCGATCTCTTCTGCGATCTCGCAGAGCGCCCCTCCTTAGCTTTGCCACCTCTACATGGCAGCTTTGGATCCTTTCGGCTCCTTTGGCTCCTAACCCACAAACAGGGAGAAGTCAGCACAGGAATGGAGAGCTCTGTTCTCTGTGACTGGTAATGCTGAGAAGCCCCACCCGTTTCTTTTTGACAAATGTTGTGCAAGTGAAATTAAGATTATGCATACCGATATAATTAAGAAATGGTCATGGATGCAGATCTGCTTTCTAATCTTACTCTTTATCTTTTCTTCTTTTCATATTGAAGCTTTTTAGCATTCTGTTTGCTTTTGCATACCTTTAAGAAAATAAAAATACAAGCAAATAAACTAGATTGGTATTTCCTTCATTTAATATTGTGTAGTTAATTTTTTTAGCAATATTTTTGCAAGTTTTTGAAAATACATTTTATGTAATTATTCCTGCAAGTATGTTATTGGCATTATTCTTTACCGAATAACAGAGTTGGGACGTTGGAATCCAGCTCCCTGGTTAAGGAGGAGACACTATACATTTTATACTGCGGAAAAAATTCTCCTTTCCCTCTCCATATCAGTGTACTTATTACTAGACTCCTTATGATACATTCAAAATCAGGGCAATGAATACTTGGAAGTTAGACATTATTCTCCATGTAATTACAGTAAATCCTCAGTCTAGCTAATTGCATTTTAGATCGGGATTCCCAACTCCAGATTGTGTTCCACTAGCCGGCCTTGAGACATTCGGAACCAGGCCATGGAGGTGGTGGGCAAGCGTGTGCATCCCCACTTGAGTAGCGGACAAGTGCATGCATGTGCGATCCATTTGTGTGAGTTGTGGGCGTGTGCTTGCCTGCCACTGGCAAGGAACCATCCTCTTCACCTGGGTGGTTCACAAAGTGATTTTAGATTCATTGGACTGTTTTCTTCTGATCATCATCCCAAATTAACAAATATTGTATCTAGAGCAGTTTAGATTAAGGGTGTCAAACTGGCAGCCTGTGGACTGGATGTGTCATGTGCCCACCCCAGCTCCGCAAAGGGAAAAAAACATCATGATACATCACGTGATGGCAACATGATGCGGTGAGTTTGAGACCTGTGCCTTAGATGATTCATGCAAACTATGTTGTCCAAACTTACATCATTCATAATAATTAATAATTAATAATGACTTATACAATTCTATAATAATGTCATTATGCAAATGAGACAAATTGGTCAAATATCATAAACTTGGATTTAATGGGTTTTGTTTTTCAGCCAGCTTATTTTACCACATGAACAGAAAATTTAAATGGTGAAATGGGATCATCAAAGATCTAACATCATACAAAAAGCATTTAGCTCTCTGTAACCTTGTTCTTTTCAGTGCACTACTTCTTCAGCTGTCTGTCTTCAGATATGATTCACGCATGATTCAGTCTCCTCTGTTTTGTGGGTGATGATTGGCTGCTTTTATTGCTATTCCTGTTTTCACATGTTTATAGAATACCTAAGTGGAAAGATGGGAATTATGTTTACTTCCATTCTCTGTGTATATGCCAACTGTTTGTGTTTCCTTGTTGGGAGTAATAGCCCTGTAAAAAGCAATGTCCTTCATTATGACTGCATAGCCAAATCCCATATAATTATCCATTCATATTTGTAGTTGAAGTAAACTGAAACTTAGTCTTGTGGATGGTGGTTATTTCATACAATTATCTACTACTTCATATCCAGGAGCAACTTGTGGTGGTTATTCAGATAATCAGTCTAAATCAGGACTGTCAAACTTGCGCCCCGCGGGTTAGATGCATCACTGGCTGGCCACGCCCCCACCTGGTTCAGTGAAGGGGAAAAAAGTCACGATATGTTATGTGACACCACTGTGACAATGCAAGTTTGACACCCCTGGTCTAAATGCAATGTTTGCTATTTTGCTATAATTCTGTGGTTTAATATTTAATGCATCTAATTCAGAAGCTCCATGGGCATCGTTCTCAAGTTATCATGATGATCAATCCTCAAATGTTGTGTTCATATTATTTAATTTTTATGTAATTGTCCAGGTACATTTTATACATATTTCTTCTTGTCTGGTGTTGAAATCATCAGCTGGTAAATGTTTGAACATGCCCTGATTAAGCGATTTTCTTAAATGTAAAGATTGGCATTTTTTGCTAAAAATTATAGAATCTAGTCTATCAACAGACCCATGAAGTCTCAGAAAAGCTGAGAATTTGCTCCTTGAGCTGCATATTTTTCCCATTCAACCTTCTATCTGGTAGTGTAAAATACAACTTGATAAGTAATGGCTTTTCTTTTACTTTGCACATATTGTTGTTATTCTGTACTGTTTTTGAACAAAGAAAAACAATTAAATTATATTTCAGTAGCATGACATTGTTAAGACTGAGAGAGAAACTTACAGGAGTTGGCTGTTTGCTCATTAGGTAATGATTTTCAGCTGTTTTGTGGGCTTGGAACTGCTTTGTGTTGTGGAGGATAGCTCTTCCTTCTTCCCATGTTCTCAACTCTTTTCCAGCTCTTTCCAGGTGTTGAGGCTTCTGATAAGACAGCAGGGGAATGATTTTTAAAACAATGGATTAAAAGTACAGTGATTAAAAGTATCAGAACAGAGCTGGAAGAGATGTTGGAGGTCTTCTAGTCCAGTCCCCTGCTCAAGCAGGAGATCCTATACCATCTCAGACAAGTGACTGTCCAAAACCTCCAGTGACGAAGCACCCACAACGTTTGAAGGCAAGTTGTTCCACTGATTAATTGTCCTCACCGTTAGGAAGATTCTCCTTAATTCCAGGTTGCTTCTCTCCTTGATTAGTTTCCAACTATTGTTTCTTGTCCTGCCCTCTGATACTTTGGAAAATAAATTGACCACCTCCTTTTTGTGGCAGCCTCTCAAATATTGAAATACTGCTATCATGTACTCTCTAGTTCTTCTTTTCTCTAGATTAGCCAAATCCAAATCCTGCAACTGTTCTTCATATGTTTTAGTCTCCAGGCCTTTAGTCATTTTAGTTGCTTTTCTTTGCACTTTTTCCAAAGTCTCAACATCTTTTTTATAATGTGGTGACAAAAACTGGATGCAATATTCCAAGTGTGGCCTTACTAAGGCTTTATAAAGTGGTACTAATACTTCAAGTGATCTTGATTCTATGCCTCTAAACAACCAAGGATTGTATTACCTTTTTTGGTTGCTGCTACACACTGCTGACTCATGTTTAAGTGATCGTTCACTAAGACTCCAAGGGACAGTTACTGTTTTTGAACCAGTTTTCGCCTAGTCTGTACTTGTACCTTTGGTTTTTCCTGCCCAGGTGTAAAACCTTGCTTTTCTCCACATTAAATTTCATGTTGCTGGATAGGGCCCATTGTTCAAGTCTGTCAAGATCTTTTTGGAGCCCGAGCTTGACTTTTGGCATGTGGACTATTCCTGCCAGCTTAGTGTCATCTGCAAATTTGATGAGTTCCCATTCTATTCTCTCATCTAAGTCATTTATGAAGTTATTGAAGAGTACTGGGCCTAAGACAGAATGTTGTGGTAGCCTAATGCTTACTTCCCTCCATGTAGATATAGTATCATTAAGGACTACTCATTGATTATGATTTGTCGGCCAGTTACAAATCCATCTGGTGCTGATGTTGTCTATCCAATTTTTCTAGCTTACCAGTAAGTAGGTTATGGTCTTGTCATGATTGAACTGCTTTTGAAATGTTTAGGTCTTAGTGCTATTCACCTTGCCAAAGAAACTGTGGGGTGGGAAGGGTGAAAGAATGCAGATGCTCCAGAGGACCATGAGAGCCCACCAAGGACATTAATGCAGGTGTCTGACAGAGAAGTGAACTGTTCCCAAAACAAACGGATGATTCATAATTGGACAATGTGACCAAACCAGGGTGGGGAAAAAGACAAGCTATTGTTTAACTATACAAGCATTACACGGGAAAAAACAGAGTTGATTTTGATTCTTCAGTGCCGAAATGGTATAGCCAATAAAGTTTTTGTTATGTATTGAATATATATATAGTTGTGTTAAGCCCTGCTAAAGTGAAACAAACCTTTAGATAATCCTAACTGTTAACTCCAACTGTTTTGGAGGGAAACTTAGAACATTCATATCTGGGCGGGCTTTTTCAAGTACTGTGATTGGTTAAAGCCCTGCAGGCCTAGAGTATAAATTACAGGCATTTACCTGCTGTTCCTCATTCCAGTTTTGAGTCAATAAATGTTGTTGTAGCTATGCTCTGCTTCTTGCCTACTGAAGCCCACTACACAATAGTTTTGCTTTTGGAATTTAAAAGTTCTTGATAGTGTCTACTTTTCTTTGGTCCGCTAGTTGGACTGTTGAAGGTCTACAAATACCTTGCTGGTTTAAATATACTATGTCCACAGCATTTCACTGGTCTACTAATTTATTCCTCTTCACCATCTTGACTCCACTCCCCTGTTAGTACTGAAGGAAAAAGACCTTTAATTAAGGTTACTGTATCAATGGCAGCACTGAAAGGATGAAGATCAAATAGTTGACCATGAAGGGCTGAAAAGAAGTAAAATTGGTGTGGTCTATTGAAACCTTTCTTTCATACTTTAACAGAGGTACTGGCATAACAGGTTTATTGTTCAAAACAAGCCTTGCCAATTCATATTCTGATACTCAAACAAATGTGCATTGATGACATCTCTTTCCCTTTCTTCTTGTTCTTTTTGCTTTCCTTAATTGATAAAGAAGAGTTCATGCATATCTAGGAAATGAACTTAATTGAAAGTTATTATTAAGCAATTTGTTCTTTTTTAATCTATAGATATACTTGTGAGTCTTCATAGCCAACAGATGGAGAGAGGTGCTCCACTAGCCTCTTCCCCTCTGCAAATTCATCACTTGCTTAAAATATAAACTAAATAAAATGTGCCTCCCTCCTTACCCAAATCAACTTCTCATAGGTTGTTGGATCATGAATTCATGTCCCCTTGAGTCAAATGCTCTTTCTGCCACTGGGGGCTGGGGACTTGGGCAAAGAATCAAAATCCTTTGGAGATGTAAATATAGATATAATTGCCCTCTGCATTTTTGGAACAAGATTGTCAGTGTGATGCCAATTTGCCTTCATAGAAAAATATATTATATTCTAAAAGATAGAAAGTGGGGCTTATGTTCAGTATGTTGCAGACAGAGAGAAATCATATGCTATTTCACCCTAGCATCCAAAGCAGGCCCCATTGGAAGCCATTGGAAGCTCACCTCAGAGAAACACACAGAAGTTTCATGCTGGCAATTGGAGCCCATGGATTCTGTTATCTTGTTCAGATTTTTTTCTGGGGAAAAAAAGAAAGGAGAGAGTTACCCTATTATCTATTGCCTGACATTTTGGACTTCTTTTTCAACTGCAAAATTGTAAAGTTGGGAAGATAGTCATTTGAAAACCACAATTCTGCAGACTTTCAGGATCATGGACTATCATTGCCCTTAAGATTCACTAATAACTGCGTTGAGAGTCCAGCATCTTTGCTTCAATAATTTGGTTAGTTGAAACATTAGGATTTATATGTTTTTTTTTCATTTGAAAATTGGTTATAAAGATTAATCCCATTCTTTGTTGCAGAAGAGAGAACTTTTCCTTCATGGTGCATTTGGGTGATAGAAAAATACATAACATTTAACAATTTCACAGTCAAGTGAGTGAAAAGGAAAAAAAATGTCCAGGTAATACTGTAAGGCACAATTGAAAGTGAACTTGAGCTATAGGGGAAAAAAGAAATTGCTATAAAGTTGGCCAGCTCCTTGAAGAGGCTCCATGCTTTGCCCCCAGAAGGTCAAAGGAAACCCCTTGCAGGGCCCCTACTTCTCAAGATGGGCTGTGCTAAATGAATTCAGCTGCTGTAAGACAGGTCTTTAGGATACCATCTGCTAAAGATAGTCACCACTTGCAAGCTCATCTCCAGATTTGTTTTTCCTTCAGTATCTGCTTCTATGTGGAGCATGGATTGATCAATAATTGGGACCCAGAAATAACTCAGACCCTGTCTTATTAGTATGAATGCTAACATTTTTATGAATGGGAAAAATGCACTCAATAAATAGATTGTCTTGTGGGAAGTATACCCCAAAAGCACAGTGCCAGAAACCTCACAGCACCAGAAACCTCAGAAAACAGTGCCAAGAAACTCAAGCCAGCCCTTCCTGCTTTAAGAAAACCAAGAATCACCAGCTGAAAAAGAAAACTCAGAGCAGCCTTGCTAACAGAGCTGACAATAGAAACAGTTAAGTAGAGCCATTAAGATAGTTTAAGAAAGGAAAGAAGGAACGATGAAATCAGAATAATAAGGGATTATTGCATTTAATATGGTGTTTTTTTTAACTTTGGC
>JANHFL010005126.1:127748-158703 GCA_032468155.1 Oxyrhabdium leporinum
GCATTAGCCAGGCTTTTGTCTAACAATGTTGTATCTGGGGAAGAAAAAACAGGGAAAGGAGGACTAAGAGGACCCGGGGGGGGACATGACACAAATAAAAGAGGGGGCAGGAGAACAGGGAACATCTTACGAGAAATGCTAGGAAGTGATGGCCAGGATCATCCCTGCCAGCTGGCTGATTGTGTTTCCATGGCTGCTACTGCACGCATATGCACACCACACACAATAGCCATTTTATGAGTGCGTTTACAAGCTTTCATTCCTTTCTTTAGCATGATTGAAGCGGTGTTGCAGCACTGCATTGCAAGTTCTGCCCCTTTAAGGTATACATGTGATGTCATGCTACATATAGAAAAGAGACATGGTTTGTTTCACAACATTGCTTGTGGCACTGTAACCTCCCTCTTCTTCTCCATTGGAGGTTGCTGTGCATCCCCCACATTTTCTAACATTTCAAAATGTACCAGCAAAAAAAATAAACAATAAAAAAAGATTCCTACCATTGGAGCATTAAAACAGAAGGATGTGATGAGATAAATATATGTTTTTGTTTGATATGTCTTATCAAACAATAGAGGATAATGTATTTAACTATAGTTAACTATAGATTTAACTATGGGGTCCTTGGTTATCTCTGAACTTGGTTGCTTGCTGACAGACATTTCATTACCCAACTATATAAAGTCATCAGTGCTAGGGAATGTGGGGTTTTGCTCCATATTTATATACAATAGTTTGCCCTGCAGTATTGGTGAGGGTGTGGCTTTCTCCTTGATTATGGTATGGTTTTCTCTAGATTGTTTACCTTGTGTTATCTGGGTATTGGCTGCTGGAAAGGATGTGTTTTGGTCTTTTTTGCTGCCTTTTTAGCCTTTTTATTATCTCTCTTAAAAGTTGTTTAAATGATAAATCTTGTTTATCTCTATGAGCCTGTTAATGGTTGATTTGTCTGGATGCCAACCTTCCAGGAATTCTTTAGCATTTTTTGATTTGGCTTGGTCTAAAATGGTAATAGTTATCCAGTTGGAACTGTGGTTGAATTTATCTATATATTGTGTGCCTTTGTATTTATTGAAACTTGTGGAAGGAAAAATATTTTTAAAATTGGGAATTAGTATAGTTCTCATGAGATACTATGACTGATGCCTACTAGAGTCAGGATATTAACACTTATATGCCAATTTGCATGATACACAAACTTACATTCCCACAATATAGCACCAAGGGCTGTCAATTATCAATTCCCTTGTTGGCTACCAAATTTCCTTGCCCATCTCACTTTTGTTTATTAAAAACAAATAAATGCAATACTGGTATGCTGAAAACTACAGCACCAGATACCACATCTTCTTTGTTTTCAGTGTCTCTGGACCATATAAGTTCAATGGGTAGCTACACCGCTAAATCTCAGATAAATCTTGGATCATGGTTAAACATTCATGTAGGAGCAGGTGAACAGGTGTCTTGTCCACATATGCTTATAACTTGAAGTTTCTCAGAATTACTTACTTCAGTGTGCAATTTTGGACTTTGTCGTCCTTGGGTATCTTTTTTACCTCTTCCTGACAATGGCTGGGGAAAGAATTAACCAGAGTCAGAAGCTTTCACAGCTGGTAAAATATTTGAACAGTGTTGGGTAGTATCAGCTTATTCCTGTAACTTTAGAAGGCTGTTCCAAAAGTACAAGCAGGTCTGTTTACAGCAAGGGGACAGAGTCAAATGTCTCCAGACAGCTCAATTAAGCTATTTCCCTTCCACATGTGGGCAAGCTGGTATGTCTCAAAGCTTCCTTGATACTGACTGACATGGACAAAGATAAGGAGAAGATGTTAGCATCGATTCTCAAAGTCAGCATTCCTCTGCTGCTAAAGACTATTCTGTGAACTCATAAATCCTGCCCCTCAACTGCAGGTTTCCCTTTGAACATAGCTGCCTGCTGGTTTTCCCCATTAACAGCTACTTCTCCCCTTTATCTTTCTCCTTCGGATTTTAGATCTCTACACACAAAACACAGCACAACAATCAGGCAACCCCCCCCCAAAATTATTTCCCTTTATAAAAAGCAGCTAAAAAGGAGAGGGAAATGATAACGCCCACTCTGGATGATATTGGCATGGAGAAATTAAACATTAATCAAAGAATTGTAGCAGTAGCCCAATTTTTATTTTTATTTTTAGCCTGTGTTTCAGTTGTTTTAAATGGAAGTGAGGTAATTTGAGACTAATGGAGGCAAGTAACAGCATGCCACAAACAATTCTAATCAAAATTATTCTTTTTAAATTGTTCCCATGTAGTTCCAAGGGTGCCTGCAGGCTAAATATATAGAAGCTGTAGAAAAAGGAGCAGTTTTGAAAGCAAAAAAAATAACAACTGGCAGAGTAAGGGCCTAGTATCTTTTTAACTACCCTCTGATACCTTCATCTTCCTTTTTTTTATCCCTTTCATTATAAAATGGTGTGGGATCATTGCACTTATCAACATGTAAACCTTGCTGCTTGCCTTTGCAAACTGCATTCCTACATTGATCCCACAATTCACTTCTTACCAGTTTGGTCTAGTGATGAAGGCACCAAATTAGAAACCAGGAGACTGTTAGTTCTAGTCCTGCCTTAAGCATGAAACCCGGCTGGGTGACTTTGGGCCAGTCTCTCTCAGCACAATCCACCCTCACAGGGTTGTTGTTGTGGAGAAAGGAGGAGGAGGAAGGAGTAGTAAATATTTCACTGCCTTGTGTTATTTATAAAAATAATGTTGTATCTTGTGATCAATGATGGTAACTATGACATGTGATATATGACCGATCACTTTGTTCTTGTATGTACACTGAGACCCTAAGCACCGGAGACAAATTCCTCTGTGTCCAACCACATTTGCCCAATAAAGAATAAAAAAGAAAACTAATAAAGGCAGGAGAAAAGTATAGAAATAAATAAAATAAAAACGGTCAGCTTAGCCATGGTTTGTTGACTATACAGCCATTAGCAGAGTTCATGCAAACTCTCAGACATAATACAAATTTGTTCCTTTATGAACAACAGCTGAAGGGAAGTTGAAACGAGATATTTGGCTTCTTTGGGGATGAAAGCTTATCAGCAGACGTTCCCCACCAAGCTTTCATCTTCCCTCTGCTGTCCATCTCTTTTCTCTTCCGGCTGCAGAAGGCAGCGATGCTACTCTTTTTCTCCCCCTTGTCTGTCTGGCCAGCTAGCCAGATAGACAAGAAGCAACTAACTAGGGAACGGAGCTGCCCATCTCCACTCAAATGAGAGGAGGGGGGAAGGGGGGATGAGACTACAGAGGGTGTGGGCTGGCCCGGGCTGGCATCTAGAAAGATGTAGAACAACACATCTCTCACACCCAGGAACAGACACTGGGGGTTTGGTTGTGGGGGGGGGCTGAAGGGGCCAGGAACAAGCGAGCACAGCTACTGGTGCGTCAGCTCTGAGTCACTGGAGTGGATAAAGCAAGTGCTGGGAAATCAGGAAGAGGGGCCGTCACCGAACTTCTCCCCAAGACACTCTGCGCTGCTAGGTAAGTTCAAACAGAGACTGATGGCAAAGAGGAAGCCAGGATAGTTCCCCTTGATTCGGAGGGTGGTGTTCAAGATCTAATCTGGCTAAATGAAAGAGGAGGTTGACTCAGGTAGAGTGGACAATAGGGCTGCACAGAGAGTGAGCTCTTCTCGCTTCCATGTTAAAGGGGAGTTCTGCAAGTGTCCCATCTTCTCTTGCTCCAGGCAAGTGGCTGGATGTTACTTTGGCTGGATGCATTGTTCTCGGCCTCGTGTCCAGCAGGAGAAGAGGACCGAGGCTTGCTTTTTCGGAACAAGAAGTCTGGTGAGATAGTTTGATATGGAGGCTTGAGGCTTCACCCGCAAGATTTGTTTCAGTAGAGACTGAAGTCCGATTTTCAGAGCGTTGCAAAGGCAGCTGTAAATCAATCTTTGGGACTGGTGGCAAAGTTATAGCTGCTCATCTGGAGGCTGCACGGCATTGTTGTTGAACAACAATCATCCCTTTGGTGCTGGTAGAATCTGTTGTTGGCTTTACAACAGTCAATACGTTGATGTAATATCTAAAATGTATTTATTCCAGTGAACACAGAACAAGCTGCCTGCCTTTTTCAATTTAAGGGAATTTACTTTAGAAATGGAGACTGGGGGGTGGTTCTTACACTTATATGCTGGTCAAGACGTATATGTATGATTGGCCAGCCACATTGTACAATCATCTCTTCAGCAGTTTGCCATCTTTCTGGATTTCTGTACTTCCATTAAACCCTCCCCAAAAAGCATTAGGAGAGTATTGCTTTTACTTTATGATGTGTGGAGGGTCAGGGATGTTTCAGAATGAAGAAAGGATGTGTGGCTACACAAAGAATGAACCGGCTGTAATCCATGCCACCACCTTTGATTGTAAAGTTTGTGCAACCTTGCAAAACAAATATGAAAGTTTATGAGCCCCCAAGAACAGAGCCCAAAAACAAAAAGTCTTTTTTTCCAAAGAAGGGAAATTTCTGAGAAATTGCAAGGTAGGTTTAGCACAGAATTAAATTATTAAATAGTACAGTAATGTCAGTTGCATTCCCCAGAATGTATTTCTAAATGGATAGTTATAGAATATGTGTATGTACATGGCTTTAGTCTGAATGAATGTAAATGGAGAGTAAATAATTGGCTAAATAGAGGGTGTCAGTTTGGTGTAGTGGTTATGGTGATGTCTGAAGTGGTATAGGGTTTCCTGCCTGAGCAGGGAGTTGGACTAGAATACCTCCAAGTTCTATTCTATTCTATTCTATTCTGTTCCGTTCTATTCTGTTCTCCAGGAGTTTGTGATTTCTAGTCCTGCCTTAGGCATGAAAGGCAGCTGGTTGACTTCGGGCCAGACACTCTCCCTCAGCCTACCCTCTTTCCCTTTTGTTCACTCACATACATGCAGATGTATGTATGAAGATGTAGGGTGATTCAACCCACCCTCACATGGTTGTTCTTGTGGAAAGAATAGGAATGAGGAGTGTTGTGTGTGTTCACTGCCTTGACCTATTTATAAAAGTAATAAAGGCAGGATAAAACTCTGATAAATAAAAATTAACCATCCAAATTAGTGGTTAATCTATCTGCCACTTAAGAGAGCCTCTGGCTGGATTTCAAGAACAAATCCAGTCGCATTTTTTTCCTCTTCCCACTCAGGTTCTTATGTTATTTTAATGAATGGACATTGTAAAATAGTGGGTACTTCTATGGGAATTAACTTTTGGTAGTACTCAATATTGTTTTCCTCCCAGGATTGCCTGTCCTTTGAAAACAGCTCCCTCTTCATACTCAATGTGTTTTTAAGGAACCACAATGTCCAGCTTCCTGGCCTGTGTAGTTTTGCTTGTCAGAATCATCACTGCTAGGCCCACAGAGAAGGTAAGTCCTGCCATACCAGAAGATGTGAAGGTCCCATTCCTGCTGATTCAGCAGAAGATCTGGGAGGAAAACATAAACCTTACTAGCCTGCCTTGTGAGGAGCTGAGGAACCAGAGATCAATCACCTTGCACGTCCAGAATCAAAATCTCACTTCCTTCCCTGAATGCCTGCCGGAGCGTCTGGAACATTTGGATTTGAGTGTCAATCTTTTGCCAGTATTAAATAGCCAAGATGTGGCTAATCTGCCCAAACTGCAAATCCTCTCCCTGAGACAGAATCAGATCCACAAGGTGACATGGGGGACTGGAAATCTCAGCTGTCTTCAGTTCTTAGATCTGAGCTTCAATTTGCTCTCAGTTGTACCTTCCTGCATTACTTCTTCTTTGGACAATCTGAGGTGGTTATCTCTAGCGGGAAACCCTATCAGAGAGATCCAGCCGTTCGCCTTCTCCTGCTATCCTCAGCTGCATTTCCTGAACTTGTCATCCACATGGTTGGGAAAAGATGGGGAAATGGGGATTCCGGAATCTGCTTTTGCAATGAACTTGTCCCACCATCCAGAGTCCACTGAAGAAGCCGGAAAAGCTCTGATCAACATCCTTGACCTCAGTGCAACCTTTCTGGAGAGGAGTAAGTGTTAAAGTCTAACTGGAAAAATAACCAGTCTCATCAAATTAGGTGGGATGGGGGAGGTGGGTGTAAAATTTGGTTGTAAAGTTTTCTAATCTCTGACTGAAGACTTTGGCAAAACATGGTCTTTCGCAAAGTTGTAACTTCTAGGTATGCTAAACTACTAATCTTACCTTGCCTGGAGATAATGGGTGACCCATAATACAGCTGAATTCTGTTTTAATTAGAATTTGCATTCCAGTGCTAAAATCTGAATATATAAACAACATATAGACAAGAATTTTCCATTTGAGGTATTTGTTTAACTTTTTCAAGTCAAAACAATAATAATTAATTTGTACAAATGAGATTATTATTATTTTAAAAGATTCCTAATACACTACTTACATTACATTTAAACATTTACAATAAATCTACAGAACTACTCAAAAGTAATGTTCAAGGAGACTCTCAGGAAAGTTTAGGAAAGCAACATTTAGTTTCACTTTAAAAAAGAATGGGTAAATTTAGTATTCCAGCTCCCAGATATTTTTTCCTCCTGATGCCTGTATTTTAGGAGTCTTACAAACAAATGCCCACATTTTTTGCTAAGTGTTCTTACCTGATAGGGCATTTGTGTATGTATACTTTTACAGTGGCTTACTATAAATTGTGTTTCTCATTTACAATACAGAATTAAATAAGCAATCCAGGGTCAACAGGTAGTTTGAATTACCATTTCCACAGCCCCAACCACCATGTTTACTTGTGAGTATTAGAATCTAGCCAATTATTTATTTATTTATTTATTAGTTTAATTTATATACCGCCCCATTCCGAAGACTCTTGGCAAGGATGTCTGATTTGATCCAGAGGTTATTCATAGTTGAAGAGCTTCCAAGTTGTCTATTCCCTAAACTATATTTTGATATGATTATGATTAAGCATCATTAATATCAACCAGCACACTAATTAATAATTATTCAAAAGTTCTCTATTCTATTCATATCTACCTCAAATATAAAGTAAGGAGACAGAAAGACCTTAGAACCCATTCCTTCCTCGTAGAATTATTTCTGTTTCATTGTGGTTGAAAAATAAACTGCTTTTAAAATATTGTCAGGCACAGGTGACCGAACACACAATTCCCTGGAGCAGAAGTAAGGAAGGGTATGTCCTCCAAGCGGAGTATTAATTAAAAATTCCACTGGGAATTTCAGGATCTTGAGGACCACAGGTTCTACCTGTGCCTTCAAGTCAGTATCGCCTTAAGTCTGTCCTTTGCTTGATCTGACCTCCTCCTCCTTCTTCTTCCCAGTTCACGAGGACTGGATCAAAGATCTGCCACAGCTCACCTCCTTCTACCTAACCCAAATGCCCAAGCTAAGAAGATTGGATCCAGCTGTCTTCCGCAATCTGCCCATGCTCAGAGAATTGAACTGCCAAGATTCCCATGCACTAAGTCTAGTGGAAACCGAGTCGTTCCACCACATACCGCATGTGGCTTCCCTAATATTTGAAAAGTAAGATTTCCTGTGTCTCCTTACTAGCAGGGGTCTACCTTAATTGAGATCTCAACTGCTTCAAAGTTGATTTAGTTTAGCCAATTGACCGTATCGATTGGGGATGAGAATTTGTTGACTGACATATCTACAGGACATCAGGTTGGATGAAACTCATCACAACCCTCCTCCTAAATGACTTCATTCCTTAATCTATTAAGTGAAATTTGTAATGATACTGATTCAGCTATAAGGATATAGTTCAATCATCTGTTGTTTTGCATCCTAATAAGCTCCTGTAAAAATGTTCCAGGATTTAATGGAAAATAAGTTCAAACATTAAGAAAAAAATTGTAACTCTCATAGCCAGGATGGAATCTCCTTGGGTATGCATTACTAAAGAGAAATTTCATTTTATAATCATCTCTCCAGAAATCTCTAGTCACCTGGGCTTCATAGGCTCAAAATAAATCCCAAACAGAAATTTCATGAGTCGACTTGTTTTTTTACATCAGAAAATCAAGGAGGCTGCAGAGTGGACAAATGTATAACAAAGAGAAAAAAAAGTACATAATACAATCTTCCTCCACCATTTATGACAATAAAGCAAACAATGCAGGTGGTCCTTGACTTACGACCACAATTGAGCCTAAAATTTCTGTTGCTAAGCGAGTCATTTAAGTGAGTTTTCCCCCATTTTACGACCTTCCTTGTCACCGTTGTAAAGTGAATCACTGCAATTGTTCAGTTAGTAACATGGTTGTGAAATGAATCAGGTTTTCCCATTGACTTTGCTTGTCAGAAGGTCGCAAAAGGGGCTCACACGACCCCGGGACTCTGCGACCGTCATAAATACGAGTCAATTGCCAAGTGTCCGAATTTTGATCGCATTACCCCGGGGATGCTGCAGTGGTCATTAGTGTGAAAAATGGTCATTAAGTCAATTTTTTTCTCTGACGTCGTAACTTCGGTCACTAACTGAAGTGTTGTAAGTCGAGGACTACCTGTAATGCGGATATTCAATTGCCTATTTCTTTTGTTTTTATTTTTTCCTAGCTGTAACTTGAGCAACTTCAGCCCGTGGCATCTCACTTCATCGCACACCCTCTCCGTCAACCTCTATGGAAATCCTTTGGTTTGTGATTGTGAAATTTCTTGGTTGCTGTCAGACCCTGACACAGTCATTCTACAGGGGTAAGAAGGGTTATGAGAATGAAGATAACTCCAGTTTGGGAGCTAAACTAGCTTTTAAAAGGGTAGGAGTTGTGTAACATGGGGTCCAAAGGCATTTAATGTTGTCATTAACTGTTGTGTGGATTTTTAATTTAAAAATAGTAACCCAAAAAAATCTTGAATCAGAAAGTTCTAAAAGTAGACAGAAAAGCAAACAGCAATATGTACCAAAGACAAATGTTTTAGAAAAAGGCATCACATCTTATATTTCCCATCCCTATTTTGCCATTTTTGAAAGATTATAGGAGTCATATTTAAAAACTAACATAACTCTCAGATAGGGGAGCATCGGCCCCTCAGTTGTAATTTGGTTCTCATCAGCAACTTGCATACAAAGACAAACAGATTGAGCAACTGGTGTATTTCGCATTAAATGGGGTGTAGATCACGGGGGTCAAACTCGCGGCGTCACGTTGCTGTCACGTGATGTTATCGCGATGTTTTTTTTCCCTTTGTGGAGCTGGGGTGGGCGTGGCTTGTGCGTGACGCATCCGGCCCGCGGGTCGCCTGTTTGACATAAGGAACGTGAGACAGTTCTCACTTAAGGCTTTTAAAGTTAGTCATTCAAATCCACCCAGTTATTTACAGCAGCAAATACAGGTAGTCCTCAACTTATGATCACAATTGAGCCCAAAGTTTCCGTGGATAAGTGAGACATTTGTTAAGTGAGTTTTGCCCCATTTTACGAGCTTTCTTGCCACAGTTGTTAAGCGAATCGCAGCAGTTGATAAGTTGGTAACCCGCTTGTTAAGTGAATCTGGCTTCCCCATTGACTTTGCTTGGCAGGAGGTCGTAAAAGGGGATCACATGATCCCGGGACACAGCATCGGTCATAAGAACCAGTTGCCAAGCATTTGAATTTTGATAACATGGAGATGTTGCAAATGTCATAACTGAAAAGGGGTCATAAGTCACATTTTTCAGTGCCATTGTAACTTTGAACGGTCACTAGATGGACTGCTGTAAGTCGAGGACCACCTGTAATTGGCAGCTAGAGAATCTCAAAAATCTGAAAACAAACTAATTTAAAATGAAGTTTTGCTTCATTTTGTTACTTTGGATGAACCTGTTGAAATGAACTGACAGTAAGGCCTACACTCAAACATTAATTATAAAGTTCTCACATATCACTTTCACATGATGGAAACCTGTAGTAGAAATGGGGAGCATGAATAGTCTGTAGCTATAAGGTGAATTGGTTTGGATGAAAAGGACACAACCTGACATTCCAGGCTTCAAAGCCTTGATACAGCCCGTGGAATCTCCTTGAAAAGTGAACATTACAATTGTAAGTTTTAATATGGCAGAAATGAATTTCAAATGAAGAGATTGTATTGACTGTTTTATGACCTGCTTTTAATTCTTGCTTCTGCCTACTCTGTGGAGTGTCTTTCTCCTGGCATACCACTAAGAAGCCATATACCATATATCCTTAGCCCCACAACACCTGTGCATTCCAGATTTAGAAAAAAATGATTATTTGGGTTTTGATCACAATAGACCAGGGGTGTCAAACTCAATTTTATTGAGGGCCACATCAGGGTTGTGTTTGACCTTGGGGGGGCTGGAGTGGGCTGGCCAGGATGGGCATGGCCAGCTCGACATCACTCGTGTCAGAGTGCCTGTGGTGGCCCGAGCGCTCTGCCAGAGAAAACGGACTCCCGAGCTCCATTTTCGCTGGCAGAGGCACCATGGGCCAGTCCTTCACTGTTTCCAGGGCGGCCCCGGCCTGGGCCTTGAGTTTGACACCCCTGCAATAGACTGACTTCCTAGAGTCTCTTTTACACAAGGGCCTTGACTTCTTCCATAGATCCAAAACTCACTCTGATCCCTCCTATTTCCTCAGAGCACAAGGTAGTCATAACATAATAATGTGAGAGGCAAAGTTGAACTTCGACACTGGTACTAGGATGCTAAAAACCATTCACACAAAAATACAGAAATAAAAATGAGGGATGTAGAACTTTTGTGGTATTTTACATGTTACATCTTTCTAATACCTCGAAGCACACCTGGAATGATTTGGCCTCTACTACCTTGTTTCAGGGCATCAGACACCATGTGCTATTTTTCTCCAGAAGATAAAGAAACATCTTCATCTATGTTGTTATCCAAACTCCATGATCGGTGTCAAGCTCAGACAACCACGCATTCGGCCTTGTCTTTGGTTCGAGGCAAACTGTACCACACCCTTACTAGCATCACTACAGAAACATTGGCCAACTCTAGTACATTGCCTCAAAAGTCTCTCGGCGAATCCTTCACCCCTCAAAGCACATCTTTTACCTGGAGAGAATTAACAAGGAAGGGTCCAAGCAAGACAGGCATTCTTGCTTACAAAGAGCAAGCAGTTCATAGCTCTACTGAGCACTCACTGACTGCTACACCTCTTACTACAGAATTCTCAACAATCCCAGGAAAACTCTCTACTGAGCAACCTGTGGTGAGCACAACTGAAACGCATGAAAGGGGAGAAGATACCATAACACCGCATCAGTCTCCTCTACACAGTTTTACTACTGAAGGGACAGGAACATCTTCTTTCGAAGTTTCCAGTGATTTGTTCATTTCGTACAGTAAAACAGATTCCAACGAGAACGATCCTTCCCTTCAGGATCCCACCAAATCTATCTCCCTTCCAAATCTTGCATCTACTAATAGTCCGCCGGATTATACCGAGGACTATGATTATGAAAACCAGCAAGTGGCATCTGTAGCCCAGACCGTGGATTTGTGTGATTATGATCCATGCAGGCATCTCCAGAAGCCTTGTGTTGACCTCCAGAAGTTGTCTTCCTGCTTGTGCCCAGGCATGTCGGATGAATTCACCATCCCAGATCCGCCAAGATTTCATGAAGTATCTGAAATGAGGGATACTTCAGCCCAGATCCACTGGTGCTCCCCAAATTCCGCAGTAAGATTCTACCAGCTTGCCTACCGTCCGAAAGGCAGCAGAAAGAATTATACAAATTCTGGAGAGATTTATGCCACCGCTAGGCGATACACTCTGTATAACCTTCTTCCTGGTTCTACCTACCAGGTGTGTATAATTGCTTGGAACAAGGCAGGATCAAGCCGAACTACAGGCTGGAATGAGCATAATCCTCCGTGTAGTATCTTTGTAACAAAGTCCAGCTACACATCTATCTTTGCGGCTCTGTGCGCAACAAGTGGGGTCTTTCTCATAGCTACCATATTATTGTCAGTATGTCTGTGCAAAAAATATAAAACACCACGCATAGAGCAATATAACACACATCTAGTATCTTACAAAAATCCTGCTTTTGATTATTCCATAAAATAAATCAGGGCAATGAGCCTGGCAAATGTAGGCCATTGTTGTAAACTGTTTACCCGCTGTGATATTTTTTCCTATTCCTCCTCCTAATTTCCCCCGCCCCCCAAAAAAAGTTAGAGGAATTGTTTTTTTCAATTGTTTTGCTTTAGTATTGCTTTCTCCTTGTGAAATTTCTTCTCCAATTGAAGCAATCAGAAATTATTTTTCAATATTTAAAACTATGAAAAATATCAAACAGCTACCAGAGATCCTCAAAATCCAGAATATTTTAGGAGAAAACACTTAATCCAGCATTTAAAGCATTTCATTCAACTAGCCGAAACATCAGACTTGCCAGCAGGAATGAGGAACGGATTTTCCCCTGTCTTCTTGAAGCTGCTACTATGCCTGGGCGAATCCCTCAATTCTCCAGAGTGGATTTGACAAGAGACTGCTAAATGTTGGTTAGCCCAGATTCATTGGCTATGAAAATTTTCGTGGACAAAAATGTTCTCTATTTAAGATGGATTTCTCAGGATAACGTCATACGAGTGTCAGATTGTTACAATATTGGAGTGAGAAAGGTCATCCAAGGACATAAAAATACCACCTATGCTACATATTGCATGGAACCCAAGAACTTTCATTCCTTCCCATTTTTCCCTATTAGTATCAGACATACTCATAACAACTTATTTCTGCTATGGAAAGTGCCACCTAACTCGATATGCATAAATCCAACTATACTTCCTTCACTCCACAGAGGATATGTTTTTGAGCAGCGACATCTAAGCAAGTTGCCAAGGGAGGATGGGGTATCATTATGAAAATATTTGGCATCATTGCTCCCAAACTGAGGACGAAATGGTCAGATTTTAAGAGCTGAAGTTGTTCCTTTCACTTGGAAGTGTTACTGTTCCAATGTTCTGCTTGTTTACTGTAAGTAGATAGTAGATCTTCCTTTTCCTCATTAGATCTGATATGTTGTCAAGAGTGTATTCTGTTTGCTGGGACCAGGGATTCAAAATGCAGATTTAGGTCCATCCAAAGACCTGAGGAATAGATGCTGAATGCCACATATAAGTGAAACCAGGAAGGAAACCCACAGAGAATAAGAGAGATTAATCTGATAGCCATACAGGTAGTCTGACGTGACTGTTTTTCACACAACTATTGCAGCATCCCTATGCCAAGTGATCAAAATTCGGATGCTTAGCAACTCAGTTGCAGCGTCCCTGGGTCGTATCACCACCTTTTGCAACCTTCTAACAAGCATAGTCAACAGGAAAGCACAAGCCTAAGTATTTCACTTGAACAGGAGACCAAATTACATAGTTGCTTTAGCTAGCTGCGCTCTGACTTAACACAATTATTGTTACTTCAGAAATATTTTTGAGGGAGAGACCGGGAATTCTTATACCATAGGGCACTCCGATATAAAGGCCATATTTTGAGAAAAACTAGTCTTCCTTTTAGATTAATTTCAGTATTTAAAAATAAATCTAATTGTTTCCAGTGGGGCTTACTCTTAAAAGTATATAAAGAATTCTAGAAAAAGGCATGATATCCGAACACTCTGCTCAGGAAGCATGTCCTTTTAAACTTCCAAATAAATATGTTTAGGTTTAAGCTGTAAGCATAATTTCTTTACCAAAATCACTTAAAAGTCAGAATGTTTCTTCTCCAACAGATTTATGTACATGATTTCTGCCTTAACTTCCAGGGTAAACCTGAAATGTTGGGATTAATATTTCTTTAAATTCTGATTTTTTTTTTAAAAAAAGAACAGAATTGCACCCTAACTTTTGCCTTTCTAATTTAAATTTGTTTTCTTAAATTCCAAATGGAATTATTTCATCATCTTAGTGAAGAGGTAAATGTTTACACAAAGTTACTGTCAAACTAGAATGTATTATTTGTGGCATTTCTTAAAAGATCAACTGTGAAACTTGCGATTTTCACTCAATTTATGTACTTTGGTCAGTTATAAAAATAAAATATTAAATATTTTTCAGCATACATTTATTCCTTGCACATTTTGGACACGAAAAGCTTTCTGTTAAGTCTGCATAATTTATAGGAAAATAAGTTAAAAGTTTAGCCAATTTTAAGCATTACAATCCCTATAGAGAATCAGAGAAGCCAATTGAATGTTTTATTCTACCTGGATTATCCTAAAAAAATGTAATTCATTTTTATAGAATAAGATTTTAAATATCAGACTATTTTCTCATGATTTCAAGTATCTGTTTGTTTCATTTGACATGGAAAGTGCCATGTCAATGAGAGATGGAACAGATGATCAGATAGTCGACAGGTAATTCTGAAATGGAAATGAAGAACCAAAATAAGAAAGTTAGGCAGCATAGAGCAATTAATTTTCCTGCTTAGATGCAATTCCAGCTGCTAGAAGATATCAGGGTGGAATAAAGAACACGGTGAACAAGTGTTAACATGCAGATAGCACTTCTGTTGGGAATTTTAATCAGCACAGTCCTCGATGTACGACAGTTGAGCCCAAAATTTACATTGAGACATTGAGTTCTGTCCCATTTTACAACCTTTCTTGCCACAGTTGCTAAGTGATTCACCTGCAGTTGATTAAGTTACTAACACGGTTGTTCGGTGAATCTGGCTTCCCCGTTGACTCTGCTTGTCAGAAGGTCACAAAAGGGAATCAACATGACCTTGGGACACAGCAATGGTTGCAAGTATGAACCAGTTGCCAAGCATCTGAATTTTGATCACGTGATCACGGGGAAGCTTCAAACTCTAAATCGATGTAAAATACGCATGAGAAATACAAGAGATGATTAAAATTGGAAGTATTAAATTTGTTATCATTTAGAGGGCCTGGATAAAGAGACCAGCTTTAAATGCACAGGACAAGGATGTCTCTTAAGAACTGGAGCCTTTGAAAAGTAAAGCATCTTAGGAAGGGCCTCTTCTGTAAATTTTAACATGAGAGTCATATTAACGTTTAAGCCATTTACAGCCTTAAACGTTAATATCCTCTTCTCAGCTTAAAGACTCTTGATATGGACTTCCTGTGATGTGGTCATTGTCCATCATTCAGCAACCTACCTAAACTTTTTGCACCGATTATGACAGTGTGAGGGACACTGTGTGTGAGGGACATGGCAGCACCAGCCGCTGTCATGCTTGAAAAGGGTTCACGCAACACAATTAGACGCAGTGAAGTCATTTAAAGGGTTTATTTTGAAAGTGCAAAGTCAATGACTGCAGACAAACATGCATACCATTCATTTCAAACTTCTTGCATTTTGGCATTGGTGACATTTATGCTTATCTGGTTGAAAGAATATATTCTGTGGTTGTGTAGCATATCGCCTATTTTGTCTTAATGAAATAGGGGGAAAACTTTATGTAATGCAATACAATCAGATTGCAGCAGCCTGATTTTGTATAAACTATCAAAAATATTTTCAGCATACAAACTTTATAAAATTTATATAAAACGTATTTTAAAAATATCCTATAATGCATAGAATATCCCAACCATTTCAACCCTCACCCTTCATTTCTAAAGTAAAACCATTTCTACTATTTAATGTAATATTTTCACATTTATTTTCAGTCTAGCAAGTATTTTTATATTCAGGTAATTGCTTATCATATATGAAACATTTGTTTGCATGTACTTAAGTGTGTCTGATCCAATTCTGTAACATCTCAAACAGGTCATTTAACAACAACAAAAAAATAGCCTAAGTTCTGCTATTGTGGAAACTGGAGCTAAATATACATAATTTTTATCTTTTGTTTTGATTCCTGTACTTAATGGGCAAAATATTAGTATCAAATATACAGTAGCTTAAGACTTTTGTCTTAACTTCCTATGTTTTAACAAATATCAAATTTGATATTTGCAGTTCTTAATCACGAACGTGAAGATTTGCAAACTTTTTCTCACAGAAACCTCAACAGCTTATTCATGTCAGCCACATCAAAGAAGGACCTTCCTTGTTTTACTTTTAATACCCATTTTCTTAGTTGTCTGGTATTATGGCAAAAGATAGCTGTCAGATAACGGTACCTGCTTACCATACCGATGAGAAATATTAGCGCTTGCATAAAACTTTTCCAAAGAAATCTGCAGTACAGTTTAAATTTATTCAAAGCCATAATATTTTCTCTTCTACTGACAAATAATGCATTAGAAAAGTTGCTATAGTCTTAAAATAGACTCTGGTCGCTCTTCGGATTGTATCAATCTTTCACCTTTACTACTGTCTTAAAATAGTTTGATGAATTGAGACAAAAGATTGCACATAGATAGTCCAACTTCTCCTATTACGCTTGTGAAAATCTTTACAAAATGATATACATACTCATTTTGTTATGCTTCTTATAAACAGCCTGTAAGATAGGCCAGGACAATCTCCAGAGGCTTACCGTACAAGCAGAACTAAGAAAACACAAATCAAATCATCTGTTTCATAGAACATCTGATTACTAAGTTTGTCACATAAGCTTTGCCCTTATTTCAACATTAATTATTCTGTGGGCCCTATTCAGAGAACATTTTTATCTCAGCCCCTTACAAAGCTACCTTGGGAAATCAACTATTTTGATTCTCTATTTTGCATCTGCATGCTTGCATATTTATTTTATTTATTGGTCATCTTGCAGAACAGTCTAGCAAAACTATGTTAGCACATCACTGGAACAGTTAAAGCAGCTTTTTCCTAAATACAGTATGCCTCAATATTAGGCTAAGAAAGAAGTAACCCAAGTTTTATCTTAAAGGGCTATTGCAATCGTAATTTTTAAAACAGGAGACAAGTGTATGAAGGGCTATGAAGATCATACTGTACCTATATTCTGTAGAATTTACTGCCCGCTCCATTACATTTATCTACTGTAGTAAGAGGCTGCACCATCTATCATACCGCATTTTAAATACAGTAAAATTCAACTAAATTCTGCTTGGATCAATTATTTCATATTTCATTTGGGATACACCAAAGAAAACAGCACAGTGCCCCACACCAAGTGCAAATTTCTGGACAGCAATCAACAAATAATATCAGACAATTATCTTTATATATATGTAAGTCCAGTACAGTAAAAAATTATAATCTTTATTTGTAATAGATTGAAATAATACACTGAAAATTCTGCTTATTTACATGATCAAAACTTCATTTTAACGTCGTGAAGGCATAGTTTCACTGAGGGAAAGTATCATTCAGAGTCACTGCATAAACTCCACACAAACTGAATGAGAGGAGAGCAGTCATTTTGCAAAACTTCATTTGTCATTTAGCACCTGAACTGTTTTTCGACCATAATGATAGTAACTGTATGCAGATGCAGTTGTTGTGAAAGCTGTGATGCACCTTCAGGGAGAAAATGATTGCTTTAGTTTCCAAGCAAAAAAAAAAAGAGATAACGTCAAGTCTAAAAATCACTGCAACACAATTTTTAAAAACCTATTTAAGCTAGGAAGAATCCTACTTGAGGGGGAACTGATTTTGCTATGACAATTAAAATCTGATATATAAGGCTGGGCTATGTAAAATGCCTAGTACGGATGTCGGCAACACGCGGCTCCGGAGCCGCATGCAGCTCTTGGGGCCCTCTGCTGCAGCTCCCTGTCCCATCACTGGCTGGTCCCACCCCTCACCCTCCTCTCCCCTCCCTCACCTGGCCTGAGAGGATAATGGCGACGGCAGGGAATGGAAAAGTGGCCGGGGCTGATTCGCTGGTATCTCACTCTTGCTGGAGCTCCTTCCAGCCCTTGTTGGTGCTGAGCGTGCCTTGGTCGCCTGAGGAGATGCGCAACCTGCTCTCCACCCCGAGACACTGGCCTACGCCGGCCTTACTAGCACAAGGGCTGGTGTGGTGGGAATGGGATCCGGGAGGCTGGGATGATGGAAAGGGGGACGGGCCCGCAGTGCCCAACCATGGCTTCAAGAGGTTCAGGGCAGTGGGAAAAGGGAGCTGGCCCCGCCGAACTTCGCACACCCACCCTGGAGGTCAGGCTCGGAGAAAGCTGAAGCACTCTCACCAAAGATGCTCGCCCGCCAGCCAATCTCCTCCTGTCTATGTCTCTCTCTCTGTATGTGTATCTGTCTCTCTCTCTCGGAAAGCCGCGGCTGGGCCAAGCCGGCAAGCTCTCCTTGGGGCTCTTCGCTACTCCTTTTATTTCTTCTTTTTGGAAATCTGGGCTGGCTGAGGAACGAGTGCCAGCAGTAGCAGAGGCTTCCCTTCAGGCGACCCTCCTCCCCCTCCTTCTCTTATCATGACCTCCTATGGCAGGACCGGGAGGGTGTGCATGCGCGGGGAGACCCTCCTTAAACGAGCTGCCACTCACCCTGCACATGCCTTTGCTGTGCTTTGGCGCTCGCTTGAGGGTCTCCCCACGCGTGCGCACCCTCCTGGCTCCGCCAAAGCTGGCCAGGGAGTTTCGAGAGGAGGAGGGAAAGGAGGATCGCATAATTCAGTGAGTTTTTATGTTGCTAGGATTGTATTCCCATATATACTTACATTTTTTATCTAAATCAATCTTAGAAAAGATACTTTGGAGTTGCAATTCTGTTCACCTTTTAGTTTTTGACTATCTAATTTGACTCTAAAATTGTTCAAATTGTTGAGCAAAAATTATATATTTCCTCATTTGCTGTGTTAAGCTAACTAACAAATCCACAGAGTTTTATGACCCTTATTATTTGTGAAATTTTAAAAAATTGTGGAAACTTGGCCCCAATGTATGGGTTTTGCCACTAACAAACTGAAACTATACTTAGCCTGGCTGATTCACAAGGCGGGAAGAGTTATGTATGTGTGTTTTGAATTGGAGAGGAAGTAGTGAAGAAGCAGGTGGAACTATCTTCCTTGAAGTAATTCATCTCTGAATCCAATAAACTCAGTTAGACTCAACACTAACACGGGGACAGTTAAAGCATTAGCCGCCAAGTATTATGGGCTCATAGCGTGAAAGCTGTTTTTTAGATAGACTATCGCTGTGCTTGCTCCTATTTTTACTGTGTTTCTTCTTGTTTTCATGAACTATCTTGAATCTCACAAAACTGGCCAGTATCGAACAGCATGCAATAAGTAAAATTGCCTGAGCTTTCATTGTACTCCTTACATTGCCTGCTTCTCCACTTACTAATAGTATAACAAAAATTATAACGTTACATACCATAAAGTCTGAAGATACACACCGTCCACATAATTGAAAACTGGAGCAGCTAAAGAAGCTGCTACTAAGATGAGCTGTACTACTGTGTTCACCTGGTAATAGATTAGATTAAAACTAAGGTCACGCTGTGCATTTTCACAGAAAATGTACTACGCATACAATACATGCCCATGATGCTCTCCCCTTTCAGTATAAGCAATGTAATGCAAGTCACAGAAATGGAGAAAGGAAGAGTAAACCAAAGATACTCAAGACATAATACAGGAAAGAAAACACAGCTTTATCTAATTTACACCAACAAAATTCATCTTTCTGGTTGCCTTTACTTCCTCTCTGAGGATCCCATCAACTCATTCCACCCATCACTTTGTCTTCTTCTTTCTCTTTGCCCATTCACTCTTCCTTTATATATTTGTGTTGCCATTCGGGCATCATTCTCTTTCAGTGAACAAAGAACTTCAACATTTTCTCTGATTATGGACGTCATCCATTCTTTATTGTTCTCGTTCATATTCCCTGTCCCTCCACATCTGTCTGGGGTGGTAAATTACAGGTAATCCTCACTTAACAACCTTAATTGGGACTAGCAACCCCATTGCTAGCAAAGCTGTCAGTAAGCGAAATATCATGTGACTGCATCACTTAACAATGGCAGTTTCCACAATCTTGGCTGCCACTGTTAAGCAAATCCCACGCAACTATTAGGTGAAGACCCACCCAGCTTCAAGCAGATCCTGGTGGAGTCTTTCCCAGCCCTGATTTTTCCAATGCAAGAGATGTTTTCAGGGGATCACTGAGCCAGAAGAGGCCAATTCCCTTTCCCTGCCTTGTGTGAACAGTGCTGCCTCTGCCTCAACTTCCCCCACCTGACCTCGTCTCTGTCCTTTTGGCTGCTCTGCACGGTACAGATAGTCCTGGACTTCAGATCAAAATTGAGCCCAGTTGCTAAGCGAGACAGTTCTTAAGTGACTTTTGCACCACATTGTGACCTTTCTTGCCACGATTGTTAAATGAATCGCTGCAGTTGTTAAGTTAATCAACGTGACGGTTGCGTGAGTCTGGCTTCCCCGTTGACTTTGCTTGTCAGAAGGTCGCCAAAGGTGATGACATGATCCCGGGACACTGCAACCATCATAAATTCGATGCCCAGCATCCGAATTCTGATCGCATGACCATGGGGATGCTGCAATGGTTGTAAGTGTGGAAAATGGTCACAAGTCACTCTTTTTAGAGCTGTTGGAACTTTGAACTGTCACTAAATGCATGGTTGCAAATCAAGGACTGCCAGTATGGTTGAGATGAAGAGGCTATTGTATACAGGTAGTCCTTGAGTTACGACCGTAACAGAGCCCAACATTTCTGTTGTTAAGTGAGACATTTGTTAAGTGAAGTTTTCCTCATTTTACAAGCTTTCTTGCCACAATTGTTAAGTGAATCACGGCAGTTGATAAATTAGTAATCTGGCTATTAAGTGAATCTTGTTCCCCCATTGACTTTGTTTGTTAGAAGGTTACAAAAGGTGATCACATGACCTTGGGACACTGCAATTATCATAAATATAAACCAGTTGCCAAGCATCCAAATTTTGACCACATGATCATGGGGATGTTGCAAAGGTCGTAACTGTGAAAAACGGTCATGTCAGTACCATTGTAACTTTGAACAGTCACTAAATGAATTGTTGTAAGTTGTACCTGTACTGCCATCTTCCAGCAGGGCAGCAAAAAGGGCATAGATATTGGGGGGCGTGGGGTGTTGAAATATTATAACTGTTATAAATATGTGATAGTTGCCAGATGTTGATTGTGTGACTGTAGGGGCACTGTGACAGATTTAGGTGCGAGGACCAATCGTAAGTCCATTTTTTTCAGCGCCGTCATAACTTCAAGCAGCATGGTCGTTAAGTGAGGACTACCACGGGTAAGTCAAGAAAGACAATCAAATTGCAGGAAGCAACCAAAAAATGGTGTTGCAAGGCAATACTCAGTTTGCCAAATGGACACAGCATGACATACTGTTGTTCTTACCTTGCTGATGAACGTTGGTTTTAACTGAGCAGTAACGTAACACGGATTGAAATATCTACTTAATGTCTTCTGTGAGAAACAAAAAAATAATAATAATCTTGCTTTTAATAAACGTGGTGAAAACAAAGCCTTTACTAAATTTATGAACTGATAAAATTGAACTGATGTTTTTTAGCAGCACAGCATATTTATTCTACATCTTTATGCTGTTGTTTACCAGTGCAATTCGTATGCACATATATGACTTATTCTGTAGGTAATCAAGAGTATAAAATGGGATTGGGGTTCTCACAGCTTCAGGAAAGGTAGTCAAAATAGGCTCAAATATTTAACTCTTTTAGAACATTGTTGTCCCTGTGTTTAATTTTTTAATATTTTTTAATATTACTTTAGTTTCTTTTATAACTAAGTCAAGGTGGTGAAAACACCTAATACTCCTTCCTCCCCCTACTTTCCCCACAGGAATAACCCTGTGAAGTGGGTTTTTTCTGAGAGAGAGTGAAAGTCTCCAATGTCTATGGTAGGACTAGAATTCAGTGTCTCCTGGTTTTTAGGCCGGGGCCTTCACTACTACGCCCAATTTTAAAGTACAAAAGGAACACATAAAGCCAGCAGAACTTAGCAGAATCTCTGCTCTTTATTTTAGCAACAAAATATACAGGAAAAAATTATCTGATAGTTATGCCATTGAATTTGGATGGAGCAATCCTTGGGTGGTATAGAAGGCTGCCTATGCCTTAGGCTTAGTCTCTCTACAACTGCTTTAGAGAGAAGATGGCTTACAAGAAATTAAATTAAGGAGACAAATGGGACTAAAGAAACCATGGAGCAGACATAGGATCCTACAGGAGAAATTCTGTGATTACTTCAATAATATTTTGGTTCAATTCAGTAGGATAACTGGAATGACAGTACTTTCACCTCTTAGAAAGGCTGTTTTGAGGAGCAACATGGAAGTGAGGGAGGTGATCAAACAGACATTCTGAGAGAAAAGTTTAGGAACAGCAACAGAAATGATGTCATTTCTATGGGAAAGGAGGAGAGTCTTCTGCAGCTGAGAATGAGATGCTAGGCAAGAGAAGGTCACAGGAAGATAGATGGTGAAAAGATGAGATAAGAGTCAACAAGTTGACAAATTTGAAGCTTGAACAAGATTTTGAAAATGAATAGGGAACTTGGAGTCGTTTAACAAGTATAGCATAGCAAGGTATAATAATGAAATAGTGGCGAATCAAAGAAAATTCTGATGGACAAAGATTACGGTCTTTAATTTTCACTGAAAGGTTAGAGATAATATTTTTATCATTTTGTAAACATTCAAGTGGAAGGCTGGGAAAATATTATAAGGAAATTAGCGCGCACAGTTCTAGACTTCTGGAGAATTTTGGGAGCCACAGTTTTATCTGAAAGGCAGATAAGGGAAGGTTGTCCTCTGGAAGCATTCAATGAAAGATCCATCTTGGAAAAGAAACACAAAAAGCAGGAGAGAGACAAACCAAATAAGAAAGGAGGAAGGAATCCCTTTCACACCCTAATTCTTTGTTTGTATCATCATCTGTGTAGAAAAAAAATGTCTGATTCCTATTTTAGCAAGTCTGCATTTGGGAACAATTTTTACACATCATATAAAATGGATACTAACACAGGGCAGGATACTCACCGGTGGAGGAAGAGTTTTGTATCGAACATAGAAAACAGCAGCAATTAATGTAATGTCCCTTAGAATTATCATTGTTGTAAGAGGGACTGAAAAACAAATAGTGAAAGTCTTCTTAAATATATCTAAATTTCACTCCTGACTCTTGTAGTCCCTGCAGTTTTCTTGGCAACATTTTCAGAAATAGTTTGCCATTGCCTTCTTTCTAGGGCTAAGAGCAAGTGACCAAAGATCATCTAGATGGCTTTGTGCCTAAGGTGGGACTTCAATTCACAGTCTGGAGATTTCTAGCTTGGTTTCTCAACCATTGTAGCAAACTGGTTGTCATATTGAGACTACATAAAAATAATTCCAATTCATGGCATGTCCATATGGATTGCTGCAAGACTAATTAGTCTAAATCAACTGTTATATAATTCTACCGTCTACCTACTCATTACCACAAACACAACAGAGATAAATTGCAGTGGTTGCTGTAACTGAACAATGCATTTAGTTTCTGGCCTAGGCAAAAGCAGCATACACCTATAGCACTTAGCTACCTCTTCTCTATCCCTAGAAAGGAATAACCTCAACCTGGGTAAAAGGGAATAAAATACACAAGATCTGTTACTGTTTGCTATATATTGTTTTTCTAACCATAACCTGCCTTCAAAGGAGAATATATAGCTCAAAATAAATTACACTTTAAGGCAGATGCAAATGCTATAATCTCTTCTGACTGTATCAACCACCACTGTAGAATTACAGCATTATTTAAACTCTTCAAAGGTTCAGCAATTTATTTTAGATAATAAAATGAAATCAGTAAAATTAGCTCAATGAACAACATGGACATACAGGATATATCAAAAATAAGTCTTATAGCTAATAATACAGTATATATTACATGAAATGTTCAAATTGGATACAGTTTTCTGTCAAACCCTTCCTTCCTCATTTTACACATGATTTTTGAGCATCCCTAAGTATGGTAACATTTTGTCTGAAAAACAAAATTAATTAATAAAATTGGCCCAATGGGCCTGATTTTTGGTACACCCTGTGTATTGCATTTTTTCCACTGGATCTGTTTACACTATTATATGAAGGTTGAGCACTATAACTATGGTATCAACATACTGAGGTATTGAACTGTGCCAATAAACTGAAAGAGATTTGCTTCTAATATTTAACAATTCATTATTTTTAGATCATTCAACAGGAAGAATTATTTAAAAGACAGCTTCTTTGCTTACCTGGAATAAGATTTGCACATGTTAGGCTAATATATAGGATACTGATAAGGATTTTATCAGCCAGAGGGTCCAAGGCACTTCCCAATGCAGATTTCTGGTTGGCCCAGTTTCGTGCAATAAAACCATCCAACTGAAAATGCAAGTTAGATGAATAGTATAGGAAAGAAACCAAACATTTACATTTTTATCAGATTTATATCCCATCCTTTTTTTCCAAGAGGCCTGAAAATACTATCTAATTATAAAATCATATTCAAGCACTAAGGATCTGAATTTGAAAATATTTCTGAACTCATTTTTAAAGAAAAAAAAGTCTCATTTCCATATAACATTGTAAAATATATACATAAAGGACTTACCAGATCTGTTATTCCAGCCAGGGCAAACACACCCAGTGCTATATTAAAATCTTCTTCAATAATCAAATAGCCCAAAATAGGTGCCAAAGCAATCCTTGCCACTGAAAGTAGATTAGGGACAGTCCAAGGGTTTTCATACTAGAACAAAAAAAAAAGCATAGAAATAAGTTATTACAAAACAAATACAAACAATCTGAACTTAATGTACTTTGATATTATGGAAAGTAAGAGATAAACTTTGCATGTTTAATGTGTTTAACTGCTGTATTGGAATGTATGTAGCTTTTCTAAGAATTTCCTAAACTACAACGAAAGACTTCCAAAAAGAAGGCTCAGCTCTGATAGCCAGTTTGCTCCCATCTTTCCCACTCAAGAGCTGTGGGGATTCACTTCCCCATCATTGCCAGAAGACCACACAAATTCCTACACTCTGAAACTCTATAAGCAACAAAAATGGGCCATGACATTGAACAATTGAAAAAGTTTGATTTGTTTTTGCAGTGCTGCAACTCTCTTTGGGGATTCTTACATCAAGGGGAAAGATGAAAATTATTCTACTAAACAGCAACTGGATTGATTTTTAGATTAATAAAAGGATATAGCTATACAGATATTAACTCCTCTGAAATTCTCAAGTGTTTAGAACGAAGCAGCACATAGATCTCCTTGGGGTAGTTATGCCTACTCCACTGAGATTCTTTTCTTGTTGGTAATCTAAAAGGATCTTGACTTCCTAACCTTCTGCTTTAACATACTGGCTAGAGACCATGTTTCCCCCACCCACACCAATTCTGAGTTTATGATACTGCAGATAAGAAGACACCTGAATCCACCAATCCTAAATTTTTAGGTTACCAACAATCACACACTACCTTGTCATATAACTTAACTGTGATTGGAAAAAAAAGAATCTGCATCGGTACACCTCTTCATTTAACATTTTTGTGACTAATCATTTGCAGTATTGCTTTTTTTTAATCAACCACTGGTTTCTTGAAGTAACAGTTTTCATGTGACCATTTTCCCAACAATTATAACATGCTATCTCTAGATCCTTTCCCTGAAAGTTTTGTGGGTTTTCTAACTTTTCAACACAAATGGTACTTCACTGTTTGTATCCAGGACTGAAGGATTTATCTCAGACCTGCTATATTTGAAGGCAACTCCTCTCTGATCCCATTACTCTGTTTGGCTGCTTTTATTTTCAACTTTAACTCAGAGAGAAACAGAAAATAAAACTGAGCAAAATTCTATTATTTCCTCCAGGTTACATATCTTGGTTCCATCTAATCATTTCTTTAACAAGTGTATCTCTCATGTACCAAACGCCGCATAAAATTTCCTCCTTTCTTCTGAAATAACCAGGTCCCATTTTAGACATTTAAATATTCAGGGTTTTTCAAGACACTATATGAAGGAGCTCCTTCCCTGTAGGTCCCTTTTTAATCAAACTTTGAACAAATTCTTTTAAGTTCCATTTTTAGCAACTCACTCAACAATTGACAGAAGGATGTAGGGATCTTCCTCAGACATATATATACTGTGTGTGCAATTATTAGGCAAGTGAGTATTTTGACCATTTCATCATTTTTATGCATATTTCCACCTCCAAGCTGTATAGACCTGAATGCTTACTGAATATAAGCATATCAGGTGATGTGTATTTGTGTAATGAGAGAGGGTGTGGCCTAGGGAGATCAACACCCTATATCACGGTGTGCATAATTATTAGGCAGCTTCTTTTCCTCAGGAAAAATGGGCCACAAAAGGATGTCAGATCTAACTGACACTGAAAAGTCAAAAATTGTAAAAAAAAGTATTTCAGAGGCATGCAGCATTCTTGAAATTGCTAAGATAGAATCATAATGTTTTGTTGCAAATAGTCAACAGGGAACATGCAAGAAGCGTGTTGAGAAAAAAAGATACACATCAACTGCCAAAGATTTGAGAAGAATCAAACATGAAGCTACCAGGAACCCATTATCCTCCAGTGTTGTCATATTCCAGAACTGCAACCTACCTGGTGTGCCCAGAAGTACAAGGTGTTCAGTGCTCAGAGACATGGCCAAGGTAAGGAAGGCTGAAACCTGACCACCACTGAACAAGATGCATAAGATGAAACGGCAAGACTGGGCCAAGAAATATCGGAAGACAGACAGATTTTTCAAAGATTTTATGGACTGATAACATGAGTGACTCTTGATGGACCAGATAGATGGCACTGTGGCTGGATCAGTAACGGGCACAGAGCTCCATTTTGACTCAGATGCCAGCATTTGAGGTGGAGGTGAGGTACCTGTATGGGCTGGTATTATTAAAGATGAGCTAGTTGGACCTTTTAAGGTTGAAGATGGACTCAAAATCAACTCCAAACCTAGCCAGTTTTTAGAAGACACTTTCGTCAAGCAGTGGTACAGGAAAAAGTCTTTCAAGAAGACCATGATTTTTATGCAGAACAATGGTCCATTGCATGCATCGAAATACTCCACTGCGTGGCTAGCGTGTAAAGGCCTTAAAGATGAAAGCATATTGACATGGCCCCCTTCCTCACCTGACCTAAACCCTATTGAGAACTTGTGGGCCCTTCTTAAACAGGAGATTTACGGTGAAGGAAAACAGTACACCTCTCTGAACAGTGGCTGGGAGGCTGTGGTTGCTACTGCACAAACAGCTGATCATCAACAGATCAAGAAACTGACAGACTCCATGAATGGAAAGCTTATGACTGTTATTGAAAAGAAGGGTGGCTATATCGGTCGCTGATATTGTTTTTTTGAAATGTCAGAAATGTTTATTTGCACATTTTGAGTTGTTTGTTTATTATTCTCACTTTAACGGATGCAAACAAACGAGTGAGATGGGCAAATTTTTATTTTTCATTTAGCTGCATAATAATCTGCACACTAATAGTTGCCCAATAATTGTGCACACATTCTCACTTGTATTTTCTTAAATATTCAAATTTGAGATTTATTGATATTTTGGATTGACCAAGGAGAGCACTGTAGTTGTTCAATAATAAAATTAATCCTCCAAAACACAACCTAATAATTGTGCACAAAGTGTAAGCTAAAGTCCTTAGGAATTACTGTCTTTCAAACAAACTGTAAGCTGTTTGAACACTTCCGTTCCCTGTTGACATTAAACCTCTTTATCCAGTTCCTTCTGCTTATTTTCTTCCCTTAAGATCTCTTAATAAGTATTACTTGGCTGACTTAAAGGTTTATTCCCTTTTTCAAGAGGGGGAGGATTCGGTCAATAACAATCTCTTATTTTCCACACTGATTGCCTCGTCCCATAAATGCTGCTTTTGCAATACAGGCAGCTTTGCTTATTGGGTTTGGGACAGTTTGTCTTCTCATAACTTTTCCCATCTGCTGCTTCCCATCATTTTGCTCACCTCTGCAGCTTCCTTTCTTTGCACTTGTTTCTCTAAGCAGCTTTTGCTTCTTCCTCCCCTGCAGCCTTATCTTTTCCAAACTACCCCTCTTTCTTAAAGCCCCTCCATTCAGTTTTTCTCTCTGCTGCAGCTTCTCCATCACTTCTGATAAAGACTCCTTTTCGCAGCAGCAACAGCTATGCCACTGAACATCAATTAGTCTCCTCTAGAGGAGAAAAACTCCATGGCACTTGTCACCCCCTTTGGAAAAGCAAATTCATTTTTCTAATTGTTCCCCCCAAAAGATGCAACTTTAAAAGTTGCCATAAAAATCTTAAGGCTGTAATGCTCTCTATGAATGAATGAATGAATGAATGAATGTAATTTTTAAAATAAAACGTGTGCATTTTTTATTTTAAAATTGTAGTATTAAAGTTCCTCCAAAATAATAAAACAGCAATAGCACTTAGACTTATATATTGCTTTACAGCCCTCTCTAAGAGGTTTACAGAGTCAGCATATTGCCCCTAACAATCTGGGTCCTCATTTTACCCACCTCAGAAGGATGGAAGGCTGACTCAACCTTTAGATTCGATCTGCCAAATTGCAGGCAGTCGGCAGGCACCAGAAGTAGTCTGCAGTACTGCACTCTAACCACTGCGCCACCGTGGCTCATAAAATAATGATCTTACATATAAAATAAAGTTTAAAAGTCATCCCACCAACTTTTGAAATATGGTTCTCACTTGCACAAAAGGCTTTGAGTCAACAGACATTGCATATTTATGATTAAAAACAAAAAAATAAGATTCTCTTAAGGAACATAAGATCATCTTATATGCTTCGTTTCCAGTAATATATTCATTAATGCATTGCTTTGTCTTCTAAGAATTTACACGACACCATTCTCTATGCACATTTAGCCATTCTTAGGAAGTTCTGGCAGATTATATATTCAAATAATATACTAAAAGAGGGTGGAAAATAAGTTGGCATTTATATGAATAATCATATAAATGTACCAAAAAGCAAATTTATGTCAAATAGTGATGAAGTTCGCATTTATACAAACTCTAGCCAGCAACCCCAAAATAAAACAGAAACACTGATTCTCCTATCAACTCTTTCAACCTAATGGACTATTACTTTCTACACAGTACTAGTTATCCCAAAATAACCAAATGAAAAACCACATCGCCTCTGATGTCAGTCCAGGTAAAAACTGCAAATAACCGTTAACCTTAGACAAGAACGAGTTTTGTCCCCCAAGGAAGGCAAGCCTGAATTTCAGAGGGTTCCCTTGCTCAAATCCATCACCATACTGTTCATGAATTGAGGATGCCTCTCCAGTTTTAAAGATAAATTATTGCCGGGTGGTAGAGGTGTTGAATCCTAGAGTTTCTTTTAGATAAATGCATGGTCTCTGGACGATGAGAAGTAATTCTTCTTTATTTCCAAAAAGTTACAGTGCCTTGTAACATATGTAGCCATAGCTCCCTTACAATAGCACATCAATTCATGCAAACCAGTAAATTATGTTTTAGTAACTGAGGACAGGCATGACATTATACATCTTATACCATAACCATTTTTAGCTCACGTGTGTATTTAAGCCATATTTATATGCTTCGCCATTAAATTATGAGCACACTAGCCAAAGTTATGGGTGATCCTCATTTAGTGATTACTTGTTCAGTGACTCTTTGAATTTATTATGGCACTGAATGAGTGATATTTACAACCGGTCCTTAAAGTTCCAGCCATCAGTCACTAAATGAACTCTTGTTAAGTTGAGGACTATCTTACAAGTTTGCTTAATGACTGTTCAAAGTTACAACGGCACTGAAAAAAGTGACTTACCACCACTGTTCACACTTACAACCACTGCAGCATCCCCATGGTCACGTGATTAAGTCAGACGCTTGACAACTGACTCACATTTATGACGGTTGCAGTGTCCCGGGGTCACGTGATCCCCTTTTGCAAACTTCTGACCGGCAAAGTCATTGGGGAAACCAGATTCATTTAACAACTGTGTTACTATCTTAACAACTGCAGTGAGTCCCTTAACTGTGGCAAGAAAGGTCGTAAAATGGGGCAAAACTCATTTAACAAATTTCTCACTTAGCAACATAGGCTTTGGGCTGCATTGTGGTCGTAGGCCGAGGACTACTTGTATATAGCCCTGACTTTTCTCAGCTTGGTAATTAAATGCCGCGAGGCAATCCGGCAAAACCACAGGATAATTTCTCACGTCAGTGATATGATCTGCAACAACCACGAACTGGTCAATGGGAAGTGGTTTAAACGTGCACATCAAAGGAGAAGAGGCCAGGAGACTTGCCCAGAAAGTGATAGGGATAATAACACTTAAAAAGCGAGTTTACTTTTCACACGAAAGTACTGCAGAGCTCAGTCTGATTCCCGGAGGCTTCGCTTTGGATTGCAAATATTCGCTCGGGATTATTTCCCCCTGCAGGTGGGCAGCCTCAAAGCCAAGGCGACATTTCTAATTTGCAGATTTTTTTAAGGTGAACCTGCCGCCTGAACCGCTACCGCCTGCATTTCATGGGCCATTATGTCAGCGGGGACGAAAGGGAAGAAGCAGCCGGAGGAAAAGAGCCGCCGCCTGCCCCCTGCCCGCCCCTACCAGTTCGGCGAATCCTTTGCTCGGCTCGGCTTTTCCAGCATCGGGTCGTTCCGAGGACTCCGCCGCGCGCCGATCCGCTCCCCCGCAGCCGGCGCGCGAGCAGCGAGGATGCCCAGGTCCTCCGGAGGAACAACCGAAAGGGGGCGCCCAAGCGGCAGTGCCTAAGAGATGCTTGGGGCCGGGCGGGCGCACGCGCAGTAGCAGACGTCGCCCCGCGCCTGAGGGAGAGGGCGAGCGACGCTCCGCGAGGCTGCTGGAGGAGGCCGCGAGGCTGGCTCGAGGGCCGCTCCAGGACTCGCCGCCTCCGTTTCCTCCTCCTCGGCTCCTCGGGGCGACGGCTGCTACGGTGGCCCCCAAGCACCGTGCTGGGCTCGCGCTCCGCAGAAGACCCCACCCCCAAGCGCTGCCTTTGACCAACCATGCCGCGGTCAGCATGGCTTGG
>JANHFL010005126.1:165255-175980 GCA_032468155.1 Oxyrhabdium leporinum
GAGCGGCGATTGGGTGGGTGGGGTGGGGTGAGCAGAGGGCGGGGTGAGCTGTGAGTTGGCAGGGGCGGGGCCAGCCCGAGGTGATATTTGCCGGTTCTCCGAACCAATCAAAATTTTCCCTACCAGTTCAGTTGAACCGGTGCGAACCAGATAGATTTCACCTCTGCTTAGAGTCAATTTGACTCCTTGCAACTGCGAAGAATCCATGCAGTTTTCTTGGCAAGATTTTGGAAGTGGTTTGCCATGGCCTGCTTCCTAGGCTGAGCGAGACGGAGTGGCCAAAGGCCACACAGCTGGCTTTGTGCCTAAGGCAGGACTAGAAATTTCATTCTCTTGGTTTCTAGCCTAGTGCCTTAACCACTACATTAAATTTGCCTTCTCAATGTATCCTAGTGATATTTAATCTACTTCATTTTTTCAATTAATATTTCAAATATTATGCTTTAAAAGGCAAAAAGTTTAATGGAAATCTTGAGTTAAAATATAGAAAAATAGATTAAACACACTTACTGAAAATTGGGCAGATAACTTGTATTAGTGCTCACATAGTAAAATATTATAGAAAGAATACAACTTTAAAGGACTTTCAGTTTAAATAGCCTAAACAATACCTCCATCCAATAACAAAAAAAATCCTAAGCAACAAAATATTTTTTTTGTTGTGTGCAAAATGCATTCAATAATATCAAACTCAAATATCATTTCTAAAGTAAAGTTGGAACTCCAAGTTCCTTCAATCAGTAGAACCAGAGATACTGGAAACAACCCTCTCTTCCAACTGTTAACATCAATAGTGATAACATCAATAGCTAATTTTATTGTTCTAGAGTACATACTTATTTTCACTTACTTTCATATTTAATTCATTAGCAACCTGCCGGAGTTGATGAAGCTCAAAAATGTTGTTATAAGTTCTTTCTGCAACACGATGGAGGGCAGAAATAAATGTCTTTGCTTGTGACCTTTTGCTCATTCCAGAACCATGCTGAGAACGCTCAAAATCCAATTTCCCAAACTCATCAGAGTAAGTTCCTAACATACTTGAGAAAAGAGGAAACCAAGATGTACGCAGCGAGAAAGTAAAATTAAAAATACAACTTCAAATGAAGCAGAGAACTTTCTTTGAATTTTTCCTTAATCAGAAAGTTTTAATGAGCTTAATAAAAGAACACATTAACTTTATAATTCTACTCAGGTTGTGCCTGGTTTATTGAATGCATGTTATTCTACTTTGGATTATTTCTCAAAATACTTTTGATTTATATTTGCTGAAAAATGCATCAGTTTGCATATTATTCAGTTTGTATGTTGCAGGCTCATAGATTTTTATTTTATTACCATGGTATTTAAGTTTGTACTACCTGTATTTCATTATTTCAACAACATCGTCAGCATCTTCTTTGGTGGCCTTTTCTCTTAACTCTAATCTTGATCGTGCCTTAAAGAAAAGCAGTAATGCTAATATTATATACAAATCTCCCATATTTAATTGGATCAGAAATGACATGGTTAGAATCATATTCATATTAAAAATAGTTCATTGAATAGGACACAGTTTGCTTAGCTTGGTTGACACACAATACCATGCCATAAACCATGTTCTACAAACCATAATGGCTGAGTTCGCATTCTATGTCAAGCCAAGTCCCATCAGGTACTAGACCTGAAACAAAAGTTACATTCTTCAATTTGATTACTGCATTGTTATCACAAGGTTTCTGAATTTTGTGATTTTTTTTTTCAAAAACGTGTCAGTACAAACTGGTAAATTGCACATAAAGATTTTCATTACTAAAACATTAAAATAGGTACAACTAATATGCCAATCCTACTAAAACTTCAATTAATTAAAAATATTGGAAAGAGATATGAGAGAAACTGTAATTTAGCAGCAAAAGAGGGGTTCTGTATATACTCTAACGGTCCCAGGTTAAACCTCCTAGTTTAAAGGACCATACATAGTTGACCTAGGAACAAACTCTGCCAATTAGAATAAATAATATTATTTATATAGTGGTCTGCCTTTAATAAATTCTCATCAATGATTTGATCTTGGATGAAAGGGCAGGCTTGGCACTGATATTTGGAGGAAGACAATTTCCTTCTTGGGGATGTGCCTCTCTGTATTTCAGATGTTGCATCAGTTACAACTCCAAGGTAAATAAAGTGGAGAGACAATTGTCTTCTACAAGATACTACAGGAGGCAACTGGTACTGTTCCATAGATAACTGGATGCGAGGTGCTATTTTTAGGCTAGGTTTGAAGGACAAGTGGAGGGTGATGTTGTTGTACTGGCCTCCATGCTGCGCAGCAACTGTATTGAATCTGTCTGACCAGTAAGATTTGCTGAGAGAAGTGCCATTTTCCTAAAGGCAGAATGCCATTTCCAGTGACCCCTGGGCTTGAATCTATTTAGTGACGCTTTCTGTCCTATGGAACAGCTTACTCCAAGATATCTGGGCCACTCCCTCCTTATTTTTTTTCTTTCTTTCTTTGTTTTTGGTGCCCTCCAGTCAATATTGATATATACAGGTGTCTTCATGTATGTCTATATATATTGTATATACATGTGTATGTATATGTATAGATCAGATGCCAGTTTATTAATTTATAGAACCATAGCTACTATATGTTTCCACAAAAGAAATGGTAGAAACATTGGTTTTCCTCAAGTCACAAAAATATTTAGATTTGATCCATTTTCAATGTCAGGTAGCATCAACATGTGTCATTTAAAATAAACGAGATATAAGTCACCATAAGAAAAAAATCTGTATTATAGTTTCCATGTTTTAAAATCCAGTACTTTGGGCTGTCAAAATACACCTACTATATAATTCTTAGTAATGGTTATAAAATGAAGCAGTACCTCAGTAAGGCGGATCAATGATTCTAGCTGTCGTGTTGTGATGGGTGTACTATCTGCTCTTTGACTTTGTTGTCTGAGCTCAAGATAGAATTTCTGGAGTATCTGAGCAGCTTCTGGAGATAGCTTGGGATGAACATATTGCCTTGCATAGCCAACGTATTTCTTTAACAACTGATGTGGAATTGGGTCACAGTTTTCTCCTGGAATGAGCTAACAGTTAAAAATACTATTTAGACATTATAATATTCCATTTCAACTGGAAAAAATAACTAGTATGAGCACATAGGAGCTATAATAGTTCTCAAAGAGAATTTAATGACACAAGTTAACCTCCCACTTCAGCCTCAGAAGCACAAAAGAGTCATCACAACACAGACTATTGTACATTTGTTACATGTATTCTCATACTGGAGCGTTAAAGCACTGTACAAAAATGAAGCTTAATAATTGAGATCAATCACCCCAGTGCTTTGTCCACTGGAACTGGCATCTCTTTATCTCTCACAGAGTGTTTATCCAAAAGCTTACTGCTTCCAAGCAGCAACTGAACACTTGACTAAAACCTTCAAGGAAAGTTACTTTTACAAAGACTTCGCTGTTATTTCTATTGATATGTGCATTTGATTTGTATCTCACCTTTATTATTTTATAAGTAACTCAAAGCAGAGCATATATCTACTACTTCTTCCTCCTATTTTCCCCACAACAACAACCTTGTGAAGTGATCTGGCCTGAGAGAAGGTTGACTGGCAACCAAATCACCCAGCCAACTTTCAGGCCCAAGGCAGAACTAGATCTCTTGGTTGTTTTTAGACCAGAATCTTAACCACTACATCAAAATGGATCGCTCAGATCTAATTCTGTAGCCTTCTAAAATCACACAGAAATTTTAGGAGGATTCAAAGTATGGAGACTACTCGTATACCAGAGACAGAAATCCCAAGCAGCCAAACATTCTAAGAATGTGCAAGGCTGAAATCCATGGCATCTCCCTTTCCTATCCTTTGTTTTCTATCTGTATATATTTTGTGGGGGTGAAGATAAACTCAGAAAATTAAATCCTAATCAGAACAAAAAATATCTACTGGATATTGCTAATTTCCACTCATTCTTTTCATATATTGCAGAATTCTTATTTTCTAACCACAGAAATCAAACATTTTTTTTTACACTTTCTAGATTACCCTATGAGGCCAGCAGCTTCAAGAACAGAAAAGATAAAAGAAATAATTCAGTCCCCCATAATGCCATGTTAAGCTTGCAAACTATGCTGTAGCAAAAAAGGAGTATCGTGTTCCTCTAATAACTATACTCAACTTATCTGAAACATGCCAAATATACAAAAGAACTTATCTCAAAACAATTTATGCTCAAATGTATTAAATATATCATTTCTTCCCCGACATCATCAGCATTCCCTGATAATAAGATAAAGTAAGTCAAAACATGAATAAATATTTTACCTTTAATCTCTCCGCTAGTGGTTTGTCTGAAAGAACTTCAAGGACCGATATATTTGAATTCTGAGAATGCTCCCGAGTCACAGTAGCACTGCTGCATCCAGTCTGTTTTCCATTCCTCATTGCCATCACATGTTCAGAAAGCAAATGATCATGATCTTCATTTGGAACATCCAGCAGGATGAATACTAAATCAAATCGGGATAACAAAGCACTCCCCATCCTACATGGGAAAAAAAGCAAATCCAGTAGAGTACTACAGTTCTACCTCAAAGAACTGAATACAGCTTCAGAATTTACACAAAATTCACACAAAAGCAATGGTATTAAAAAAATCCCTTTTTTTGTGTCTTGTAAACTATAAAGCAGACATTTTGAAAATAAAGGACTTACTTTAAATTCTCGGATACAGTTTTGGCTTTGTTATAGTGACCCCCAACTGGATTTGCTGCAGCTATAATTGATGTCCTTGCTGGCAAGCTGCAAACAATGCCAGCCTTAGCAAGACTAATACTTTGCTGTTCCATAGCTTCCAGCAAAGCTTGGTGCTGGCTCCCCATTTTATCAAACTCATCAATTCCACATATACCTTAAAAGAAAAATAATTACAAACTAAGCAAGGCAATTGTTCAATTCTGAGAAGACTGCTGATATAAAATCCATCGTGTCCAAAATGAAATTTATTCAGCGAAAAATGTAGTACTTAAATTAAGAATTCCCTTTTCACTAAGGCATAAAATCTTTCACAGTAGGCATTTAAAGAACACAACCAAACTAATCGGTTCATGGAATTCCTAAATAATGCTTATGATTAAGAAATTATTGAATATATTATTATTCTACATTTTATTTAGAGCTTGTATTTTTTTCAGGATAACAAATTCCTCGATTCTCATGAAATAAGTTTCTGAAGGATACTTGAATTGCAGCTCATCACATGATGTCAGGCATGTGCTTTTAATAGTTTTTTGCAACTGATAGGGAAAACTCAAAACAGCCAATCATTTCAGCAGTGGACTCCTTGGTGCCCCCTAAGCTTGGTTGTTTGCCTGAAGATGTTTTATTACCAGACTAAGTAAATCTTCAGTGCTGGAAAGGAGTGGTGAATTCTTAAAAGGAAGTAAAATACGTAATCGGTTTAGCTCTCAGGAGCACACTGGCTCACGTGTTTAGGACGCTGGGTTGGAGGTTAGCAAGCCCACTTTCAAGATCAGAGTGCTGCTGTATGGCGGGGTGAGCTGTCCTCCCTACACTCCAGCTCCTTGACGGGGACAACAGCCTCCACAGGCATCCCCCGGACAGCAGTGATGTCACCGGCTAATGTTTTCAACCCAAAAAGCACCTTCAATGATACCTCCAAAATGAATGGGAGCGGAGTTTATTTCACAGTATCTGCCTATGTAAGTATTTCTTGCTTTTATGTAATCACTGCCTATCTATACTTTTTTTTTTAATTTGTTTTATTAATTTTCTACTATAACATTTAAAAATATATGCCTATCAGTTAAGACTGCATCTCAAGTTTCCAGTAAAAGGAAAGTTTATACCATCATAAATGTGCCCATCTATAAGGTTTATATAGTTTTCTTGTCCAGATAAATACACTTGAGCACTATACCTTGATCTCCAAGTACAAGAGCACCAGCTTCCAATGCAAAATCTCCAGAAGAACTGTCTCGAGACAGAGTTACAGTCAGACCAGATGTAGTAGTGGCATTGCCACAGACATATACTCCACGAGGTGCAATATTGCACACAGCCTGTAGAAAAAAATTGAAAAAGCTAGCTTTGCATATTATAGATCAATTACCCATATTGATAACATACCCAATGATATTAAAAAGAATAAAATGCCCAAAGAAGAATATATGTAATTATTCTGAAATAATACGATATCCAGTGCTACAAAATACTATTTCAAAAAACTTGGTAGTTAAGCATAAAAAATAAGCTGCGTGCATGAACAAATGAATCCATACTTGCAACATCTGACTTTTCCCCAGTCCTGGATCTCCAACCATGAGAAGATGTGGGTCCCCTCGAATAGGAATCCTGTTTTTATCATCCATATATTTTTGGCATCCTCCAAATAATGCCAACACTAAGCCAGCTTTTACCACCTGTGACATAAGATAGCAATGCATAAAATATTTGGAAGGGACAATTCAATCTAAGTACTACATGATCCAGATATTTTCTATCAATATTTGTAAGAAGCTTCTAACTTTTCAGAAGTAGAAATAAAATGAAATGGTAACGTACCGGATTCAGACAATTAAAAAAAACCTTTGTTTCATTTCTTTCGGTCTTGTGAAGTGCAGCATCAAATAAAGCCCTCCAAAAATTGTTACAAAATATTTTACAGCACAATAGTGCCAGAACAGTAAGGATGTTATTTTACCATACAAGTCTTTGTAACCATTATGCACTTTTTAATTCATGGATCATTTTAATAAAATAATGGTGCATTTTTATAGGTGCTATTAGGCATATTGTCAGAACTCTTCCATATAGTTTTATTAAGGTCTTGGAAACAAGCATAAATCAGATTATGTGAGGAATAAAAAGCTCATTTTAATGCTGATATATAGAATAATATTAATAATGCTAATAGAGGGATTAGAGTAACAGAAACACCACAGAAACAATAACTTCATTCACATTTTCTTTGCAGACCATTAAAATGTACTTTATAGACTAGACCCATAATATATTTTATTTTCTACTAAGCATTTGGAATACAAATCATTGAATATTTCTGTTAGAGTTTACTTACCTCATGACCATAAATAGTAGGACAAAGAGAGCTAGGAAGAAAAAAAAAAGTATTACCAGGTTAAATATAATGGAGAAACATATTTACGATTATGTATCTCAAATTTATTTATTCAAAAACCCTGTATAAAAGGAATGCAAATGAAGCACCATTCCCCTGAATTATGTAGCATGTGCATTGTGCAATATTAATTAAGTATGGATGCATACTGGATTACCTATTGGGGGGAAAATTATCCTTTTGCATATATTACTCAAGGTGGAAAACGTATCAATATTCCATTCTATTTTGCTCCGAGAAACAATCCTGTGAGGTGGGTAGGGCTGAGAGAGTGTGATTGGCCCAAAGTCACGCAGCTGGTTTTCATGCCCAAGGCAGGACTAGAACTCATAATCTGCTGGTTTCTAGCCCAGTACCTTAACCACTACACAAACTGGTTCTCTCCTATCAAATTCTATAGCCTTCTAAAGGTACATAGGCAAAGTATGAGATCATTAATGTACTAAAGAGAGAACACCCAAGGCAGCCAAGAATACAGGAATGTGCAAGGCTACAATCCGTAGCATCTGGCTTTCTTACGCTTTCAAAAGTAAGTTTTTTAAATTATATTGTGGTGGTGAAGAAAAACTGAGACAATTTAAATTCTAATCAGAACAAATAATATCTACTAGATATTAATTACTCTTTGACCTGCAGATAGAAGTGGAACAACTGCAGCAATAGAAAGCAAATATGTACCAAATAGTAATAGGCACCTTTGGGTGCAGTCCCAAAACATCTGGAGCACCACTTGAACACCATCAGCATTGACAAAATCAGCATCAGTCATTTGCAAAAGACAGCTTCACTTGGAACAGCTTGCATTCTGTGATGACACCTTTAATACCATCAAGTATCAAGATCTGTCTATCCCTGATCCTTAGCAAGGACTCAGTAGGTGGACACCAATGCCAAACCCAGTCTAAACATCTGGCTGACTGTGCAACTAATCATAATAATAGCAATAAGATTTTGTTGCAATGTTTTTAATTGTTTTAATTTTATATTAAAGCCACCCTGAGCCTTTTGGACTGGGTAGTTAATGTATTACTACTGAGATCAATTAAAGTTAAATGTAATTAAGTTTTGGAGTCTTTATCTTTTAGAATAGATAGGATTTCCACATTTGTGTAAATGTTTACTTGTTACACGAAAATAGTTTTTGTACTGTACTCTTAAGACTATTGTTTTAGATAACGAGCAACAGAAATAAATCATTGTAGCCTAATATTAGATCAGTTGTAGACAGAAACTATTTAAAAAACAGATTGTCAGTCAACACAGATAACCTTTTTAAGCTTCATGCTTTGTCCACAATGGTGTTTGTGATGTCATAAATGGTATGACATCATCTCCTACATCTGAAGCTTTTCAATAGTGCCACATTTTGCCAGCAGGACAGAGGGTGGCATTATCTGCCATTTCCTCCTACGATGCTGTAAGAACTCATAGTAAGCACTTTACTGCATTTCTATCAGTTCAACACGGTGGTAAGATGTTTTACAAATATTTATTCTCAGTTATATCTTGCCTTTCATATTGGGGGGGGGGACGTGGACGACGACACATAACTTTCCCTCCTATTTTTCTCAACCACAACACTACTTGTGAGAAAGGTGGAGTTAACAGAGAATGATTGGCTCCAAGTCACTTACAAGCCATAAGTGGACTTGAGCTTGTAATTCCCTAACACCAATCAAACAGCTTAACACCTGAACTGTGCTTGTTCTCAATAGTTCTATTATCATACTTAAAACACCTAAATTTTCTTGTTTTGCTAACTTATAGATCTTATATATCTGATCGATCCTCCATTATTGTTAGAGGCTTTTCTTTTTTGGAGAAAGTTCTCTAAAACAAAATTACAATTTACTATCATCAGACACCAGCAATAGTACCTGCTAACTTATCTGGCTTGGAAACTAAGCAAGATCAGGCTTGGTTAGTAGTTACCGTTTCCCCCAAAATATGATCTACTCCGAAAGTAAGCCCTCCCCTGATTTTGGGGATGGCCCTAATATAAGGCCTACCCCAAAAATAAGCCTAGTGAAGGGGATAGGAGTGGCCAGATCAGGAGGTAGCCTTCCCAGGTCAACTTGGCCCCTTAACCCCGGCCTGCGGATCATCTGATTCAGTGAGGGCTGGGAGTTCTGTCTCTCCAGGTGCCTGGAGATTTGTGTGGGCTCCATCTGCACAGCCATGAAGCAGGATGGGCATGCCCAGTTCTTGCCCGTAGCATTGGCGGCCAGGATCGGGTCAGAGCTGCCACCAGCTGAGATCAGCAGGCCACACTCGGTGAGCTGGAGGCGCCACGCAGGCTTGGCCGCCCCCTGGAAGAAGAGTGCGCCAGAGCCCAAACTTTGAGCCTCACCAGCCTTGGAAACCAGGGATCTTGCAGACATACTGGCCACATAAAGGCCACCCAAATCCCCAGGTTGTTTGCAACTCGAGCGAGCCATGCAGCCGTCCACCCCAAACCAAGCAGCAGGGAGGCTTCGGAACGATGCTCAGGACTGCCCAGCCAAGGACAGCACCCTTCTAGCGCCTGCCGCCCTGGTAAAGCAGAAGCAGACAGGGGCCGCGCAGGGCTCTTCCTATGGCCTCCCCGCCCCCGGCACTGTGCAAGCCCCGGAGCAGCGCCGGGAAGCTGGGGGCATCCCAGGATTGCAATGCTGAAAGCTCGGGATGGAGCATCTTTTGCAACTCGAGTGAGCCACGCAACCGTTTGCCCCAAAACCAAATGGCAGGAAGGCTTCAGGAATACAGGCAGGGAAATCCACCTTGCAATTTCCCTGCCGATCGCCGAAAATGCTCCCACCCAAACCTTCAGCCTTTTCTTAAGCTCAGCACAAACTGAGAAAAGGAGGACAGGTGGGAAACCCCTCCTCCCCATTTTCCTGCCGAGCCTTCAGTGTTGCAATCCTGGGATGCCCCCAGCTTCCCGGCGCTGCTCCGGGGCTTGCACAGTGCCAAGTGTGGCCTGCTGATCTCGGTTGGTGGCGGCTCTGACCCGATCCTGGCCGCCAATGCTGCGGGCAAGAACCGACCATGCTGATCCCACTTCATGACCGCACAGAGCCCATACCAGCTGCTACTTCACGTGGGAGAGGAGGCATGAGGGAACCCATTTGTCGCACTGGCTGGGCGGGAGTCACCCACGCAGATGCTGTGCCCGAAATTAAGACCTGGTGCCTTTTTTGGTGGTCAAAACATTATAAGACCCGATCTTATTTTCGGGAAAACACGGTAGATGCGAGACAGGGTATCCCAGACCTATAAGATTTATTGGGAAATTAAACAACTGCTCATGAAGAAGGAAAAGGCAAACTACTATTGTGCAGTTGCCAATTCCATGAATGGTTTACCAGCCACTGAGTATGGGTCCAACAGGATTTCCTGATAATAACACTATTTAATTATTCTAGGTTCTTAACTTGGGTAGGGACTTTCTATGTCCTGTTCTCTAAGCCCCATTTTCAACCCAGTTCTAAAATACCAATAAAAGAGAATATTTGTAGCTTCAGGGTTACATGAGGGGTCCTTTGTGTTCTCTGAGCTTGGCTGTTTTCTTGCAGACGTT
>JANHFL010005126.1:186730-208435 GCA_032468155.1 Oxyrhabdium leporinum
AGATAATTGTTGTGAACCGCCCCGAGTCTTCGGAGTGGGGCGGTATATAAATTAAACTTATATATATATATATATATTTCGTTGCATCCACCTCTCGAAGGGTCGCCACCTCCGATATACGCTACATGAACATACCTGACTGACTGACTGACTAAATGACTAAATAAATAAATATGTATATACCCACGCGTATTATATGACGCCGAGAAACAACACCGTCTACTCAAAGGCTAGTTAGGGAATTCTGGGAGTTGAAGTCCATAACACTTTTTTTGGTGGCCGAAGTTGGGAATCGGCGCCGTGCAGACTTCGCACTCGTTGATTTGAAGAAAGGAGTCGCGTCCCACACGCTTTTCCTGCCTCTGAATCGCTTGGAGAGAGTCTTACAATGCTTGAACCGAGTGGGAAGTGTCTCTCCCATTTCACTGGCGCAGAGGCAGCGAAATGATTATATTATCCTCGTATAACTCTGCCAGTGTAGTCTATTCCTGATCATTTCCATCCCCAAAAGCCCTACCCGCGGCGCAGAAGAAATTCTTTCCCCTTTCGGTTACTTCCCAGATTCCGGGTTGTTTTTCAAGTTTATATATGTCCTTTATATCTCCTAGCAAGTTAAGTCTCTCCTACAGTTGGAGGGGTGGAGGACAAACTGAATGGATGGATGGATGGAGGAATGAAGGAATGAATGATCGGACTCGATGACGTACGTACGCTGTGAAAATATCCGTATGAACACATCTTTCGTCCGTGGTCTACGTAATACTGTTACCGCTGTGATGAAACAGTTTTTAAAAAAAGAATTTCATTCTACGAATGAAAGCAAATAGACGTTTCCTAGGATTTCGCAAAAAAACCCAACATTTTGCATATTGAACTGATTATGTGTCATAGCGGCGTTATGACACTGACACGACCGGCCCGAAACGGGGGTTGTACTAACAGGAGCCCGGAAGCGCCAGGTCCGTAAATTATAAATTAGCACTCGTCTCTTTTTTTTTCTACCTCTACGTTGTAAAATAGAAAACAGGGTCTACATAGAGATGTCAAATGATAGAGCGGCCATACAACCTTACGAAAAGAAATCCCTAATTGCGCCAGAGAGTCGCCGGTGATTGTAGTCGCTCGTATTTTGTTTTATTTTTTTTTACCGTTCATCAGGTTCCTTTGATGGCACCAGTCACGATCAGCATGGCGCTCAGCGCCTCTCTATCCCTCGAACTTTATGACCAAATGCCAATCAGACCAACCGCTCTTTCAGGAAACAAAGTCGCTTCCGCGGCTCGTGCTTTTGGGGAAAACCGGAAGACGGCCTTTCCTGAGTTGGCGCCTGTGCGCGAGGAGGTTTTTTTTCTTTTTTTTTTCCCGGTCAGGTTCTTGGGCTTGAGGACTTTGGAAGGGTCGCCATGGAGGCGCCTCCTCGGTCCCCTTCTCCCCATGTCATCTGCGAGGGAGACTGGGCTGTTCTCAAGCGGGACGACGTGTTCAAAGCGGTCGCCGTGGTGAAGCGGAGGTAAGCCACTCCGGTTAGGGTGAAGCGGAGGCGCCTCTTCTTCATCTCCTGCAGCCTTTTATTTCATTCAAAGAAGTTCCAGTCCATTGCTGTAACTGGGTTTTCCAATGTCCCTTGTGCCTAGACAAGAGGATTCAAACCTGTGTATACCCTCCCCAGCCTATTAGTTAGCCAATATAATTGTCATAAACCCATCTCCTTCTACTTTTGTTAATGCATTTATGTAATTTCTATTATAAATATGTTATTCGTATTCTATTAAAATACACTACAAAGAAGTATTTCTCAACCTTGGTGACTTTTAAGACACGTGGATTTCAATTCCCAGAGTCTCCTAGCCAGCCCTGCTGCCTGTGGAGAATTCTGGGAGTTGAAGTCCACCCAAGTTAAAATTACCAAGTTTGTTATTAAGCGTTTATATTGCTGCTAAGTCTCTACTGGCTTTGAAGGTGGGCACTGCCAAAAACTGATCAAAAATTGTGAGGGACACAATTTTCCAGCAATCCCAGTCAGAATAATACCTGACTGGGATTGCAGAAACACCTGCATGCGAACAGATGCACAACGGCGTGTGGTGGAACACAAAGAGGACTTTGTGGTTATGCCTGAATTATGAAGATTCCACCGAAACATTATGTAAGTATTAAAAGAAAGTATTGGTAACGGTTTCCCTGTCAGTCGTGTCTGATTCTAAGGCATGGTGCTCATCTCTATTCCTTGGCCGAGGAAGCCAGCGTTGACCGAAGATACTTTCCATGGTCATGTAGCTAGCATGGCTGTATACCAAATGCCCACAGAACACTGTTACCTTCCCACTAAAGTGGTACCTATTAATCTACTTGCATTTGCATGTTTTTGAACAGCTAGATGGGCAGGAGCTGGGACAAACAACAAGAGTTCACCCCCGTTTCACAGCACTTGGGTCTTGAAGCCAGGCTGTCAGCTCTCGTACTACACCCAGAAAGTAGTTATGGGTAAAAAAGGACTGCACATGCCAGCCTTGCCTCTTCACCTCCCCCATCCGAGCAGGAAGGTTTTAAGATTTCATTAGAATGAGAGCTGAAGGCTGCATACAGCAGAGAATGGTGTAGGAGGTTTTTAATGGCAAAATGCTTCTGTTTGCACTTAAATGTGGAGTTCTTTATTTTGTGTGCCTGACAGTTTTCCGGGATGAAAAATACAAATTCAGCTTATATTTTTGAAAATAGAAAATCCATTGGTTTTTATCTTCCTTAGGTGAAAGACCTAGGAAAGTAATAGAGAGAAATGATAATTTTCACATTAATGAAGCTGGAAATAGATTTAAGAAGTGTGTTATATTAAAAAACTAAAATGATTTTTTAAATTAGAAGAAATATTGCTATTCTAGTGGAATTTCAATTTTCTAGAAAGAAGCAGCATTGTTCTTTCAATTATGAGAAGACCGAACCTCATCTCTCTATTAATAGTGGAGCTTCACAGGCTGAGGGTACTGAGGGACTTTAATTTGTTCCCTTGAAAAAGAGTTAGAATTGACTTAGGAATTCATAGCCATCATGACAGTCATGATCTTTCCCCAAGTTACAGGTGCAAATTGTATGGAAAACTACAGATTAGATCTGGTTTCGGTTTTATTTCAGAGCAAATACAATGGAAATAACTTTAACATGGTGCAGTCACTAAGGAATTATCTACTGGAATATAAAGATGGTTACTCAATTAAATAGAAGAGAGTGGAGTCCCTTCATGTTCCCCACTTAAAAGAAGCACTTTGTAGGGTTCTTAGAGGCAGTTTTCAATCACTGCCCCCTTTTAACAAGTACCAATTTTTTGGGGATTCAGAAAGTAATTAACACCAGATTATATCCCTAGAACTTTGAAGAGGAGATAAATTGAAGATTATGCCTCTGTATGAGTTGTAATGGCTTTTAGGTACCCCATCTTTGTGTTCTATTTCTATAAAATGTTTCTATTTTATGGAGTGATCTATTGGTTTTAATCCTCTTCATGTATGATTGGATTGTGAGCCAATCCAATTAAAATGGTATATAAGCCTAGTAAAATAAATATTCTGGTGATTTTAATTTACTTCTCTTGCTCGATGGTTTTACAGCTATTTCTGCTTACTTGCACTTGAAACTGGAGTTGAATATACTGCAATACATGTACACACCATTTTATTCCTTTTTCAGGTTTTGGGTTGTGAATATTGCAGGGTTCTATGTTTCTAATTGATTTATCAATGCTTTTGTTTTTAGAAAAATTGTTTTTGAAAAACAGCGGTTCTACTTAGATAATGCCATTGGGCATGTTTATGGAACATCATTTGAAGTGACTAGTGGTGGTAGTCTTCAGCCAAAGCGAACGTTAGAAGAGATGAATCCAGGTATGAATCAGCTGGAAATTGTTTAGATAGCGAAAATATGGAATGTGTATGCTTTGATATTATAATCCTGATACTTTTTTGTAGTTCTGATACTTTTCCTGAATAAAGTACAATATGGGGTTGAGGAACAAGGGAAGTATCTTAGTTACAACATTCAGTCTATGCTTTATTTGCGATAAAACAGCAGACTTACCTTGTAGTAAGATGGGCTGCCAATAAATTGGATGGATGGATGGATGGACTGATACCTGCCAGTCTTTATGGCAGCATAGAAAATTTTTATCAACATCTAATAAGTTGGTGGCATGAAACTCTGATAAGAATCTTTGCCTATCTCAATGGTTCTCAACCTTTTCTTCACCATGGACCTCCTTTAAATACCATTTTGGCCACAGACCCCCAAGATTTAAATCATAACATTTCTTCCAAGGCTTCACAGACCTTGTGACAACATTGCGCCCCACCCCCAGGGGTCCATGGACTACAGGTTGAGAACCACTGGTCTAATACATTGGCACAGCTGTGTGAGGGAATATTCATCTTTGGTGAAAATGTGATGAAAAATGTTGAAAGGAAGTTTTATGAAATGTATATAACTAAATAGAAATGTAGATTCAAACTCAAAATTAGATTTACCAGATGTATTTGATGGTCAGAACAAAAAATTACCGTGTTAAAAACATGTCTATTTGAATATCTAAATTATTAATAAACAATGGAAATATCTGAATAATATCCAAACTGCTACATTATTTGTTAAGATCTGGTTTATAGCATTTACTTGAGAAAGTTTCCATTGCTCGACAATACAAAGTAGCAAATCATAATTCTTGTGGTAATACTGTGATATTTTTAAATCTTTAGTAATAGTTCTTACAAACTTATTATATCTTTGTTTTTTTAAGAATCAAAAGAAGCAGGTACAGATAATCGTAATATAATAGATGATGGAAAATCTCAAAAACTGACTCATGATGATATAAAGGCTTTGAAGGATAAAGGCATTAAAGGACAGGTAATCTTGAATTCTCAATTGCATATTGTTTCACGTCACAAGTGAATACTTTCTGTTTAGAAAGCTATCTTGCTAGGAACAATAGCAGTTAGAATCCTTTTCTGTTGAAGAATGTGAACAAGTGTCATATAGTGACAGAAATTTTAGACTTAAACTGAGGAAACACATTTGAGTCCCTACTCAACCCAAAAAAATCAGAGGATGACTTTGTATCATTTAATATATTTCAGCCCCGTTGGGCATCAGAGTAATATCACCATAAAACTAGGCTAGAACCCCATTTAAGCTACCTTTTGTTCCAAAGAAAAAGCAGGATATAAATATATTATTAGATTTATTATTAAATCTAATAAATAAGAGAGCAGTTGCCTTTCTATACTAAATACAAGCCACTCTTCTAAAAGTCTTGAAGAACTGAAGGATTGAATTTTGAACTACTTCATGTAAAATATGAACTTTACAACTCAACTATATTTCTGTCTTCTGGTCCTCTGTATCATGATCATAACGAATGGAATGCAACATCCATTTTATGTACATTCAAGTCACTGGTACTGCTTTTCTTGTGTAGTTCTTTGGATTGTTTATGACTAAATTTGGCCTCGCATTTGGTAGATGCATGACTACGTTGAGAATAAATATATTTCCTACTCTGTGTATGCATGCGCAAACACCTTCAAGTCAATGTTAACTCCTGGCAATTGTCTGGACAAGTCCCTGCAGTTTTCCTGGCACATTTTTTCTCCCAGAAGTGATTGGCCATTGCCTCCTTCTGAGAGGATGAGAAGGTTTGACTGGCCCAAAATCAAACAGTTGGCTTTGTGTCTTAGGCGGGAATAGAACCCACAGTCTCCTATTTCTGTCTTGGTACTTTAACCACTACAGCAAACTGGCACTCCTACTCTTTTAGTTTCTTCTTTAATTTTTACTTGGATACTCCTTAGTCACTGTTTATATACTGGGGACTTTTGTGTTTTGTTTTGGTTTAAATGCTTTATAAATAGCTATGAGAAGAGAATGATTAACCTATCTTTTTTTTGAAGGAAATAGTTCAACAATTAATAGAGAACAGCACCACGTTTAGAGACAAAACAGAATTTGCCCAAGATAAATACATCCAAAAAAAGAAAAGGAAGTAAGTTGAATTTTAGAAAACAGAATGTTCAGTAAATCACAAATCATAAATAGCTTTCACACTATTTGTGCTGCTTTGCTTGCAGATATGAGGCGGTTATTACGATCATAAAGCCATCTACTCGTATATTGTCAACAATGTACTATGCAAGAGAACCAGGAAAGATCAAGTAAGGCTTAATATATTTCAGTTATAGGGGGTATCTATTGGACTATATATAGCAGTAAATGAGTGGATACAATGGTTACAGATGGATACAAATGATGCATAAAATATGAGATTCTTTTCTTGACAGAATATAGTTTGTAATAATCTGTGGGTGGGTGCATTTTTAAAAAAAATAGGAGATTCTGATGATGGCTACCAACTGGACTAGAATTAGTCTTATCTTGCATGTATTTTCAATAGATTTTTTTTCTCTCAAAGCTTTCCTTTTGGCAGGCAAAGGCAAAAACTGAGCTGCAGATTTCTGTAGATAACTTTTTCTCATCAGTGCTGCATAAACAATGATGGAGCTAAAGAAATAAAGCATTTGTTAGCTTTCATCCATACCACTACCCAGACCTTTGGTGAGGGAGAATGAGACCCCTTGCTTCATTCCATCTGGAATGAACACACCATATTTTATTGTATTGTACTGTATTGTAATTTCCCATTGCAAGCTGCCCAGAATCATTGGGAAATAGGCAAAACACATGTTTAATAAATATTATGGTATCTTTACATCCAGAATTTATATTTGTTCAAAATATAAATTAGAGCTAGAAATCCGGTATTTCGAATAAAATTTGTTGTACTCTTTAAGTATTTTAACTCAGCCAAAGTAATCTATTTTTTTTTTCCAAACTGTCCTAGCCATTTGCGGTACGATACTCTAGCCCAGATGTTAACTTGGGGAAATGTTCATGCTGGCAACAAGATGATAGTAATGGAAACCTGTGCAGGACTGGTGCTGGGAGCTGTAATGGAACGAATGGGAGGTGAGAACAGCAAAATATAATGTATACAACTGGAGGTGTGAACATTTAATAGTAATATTTCTATGGGTAGCATGTGCATTTGATTCTAAAACTACGATTTAAGCTGGATAGGGAGCTTTCTAAGCAAAACATTGATTACAAAATATAAGGATGCCAGAAAAGTAGAGAAATAAGATGCTTTTGGAAAGACAATTGCATTTTGTCATCCTGCTTTATTTATTTTTATCTATTATTTTCAAGTTTTATGGAGAAGTAAGCAGATAAAGGGAAATCTGTATTATTGTGAATATAGCTATTGTTAAAAGTGTTCACTGAATTTAGCTTGAAGAGTTAATCAGGATATGCTGCTTGATAAGTCAACTGGAATTTTTGGCTGGCTTGTCTTGACTGGTTTTGCCCCATTCCATTTTGCAAATACTTTTGGAAGTCAGCTGAGTTTCAGAACACATTTGCTAGACAACATAGGGAACTATGGAAGGCAGATGCTCTAATACAAGAACACAGCATCTGGCTAAATGGCCAAGTTTGTGAAAGTTCAAATTATCTTCCACTCGTCCATAATAATTTGAATTGAAATCACCTGTAGATGTTTGTGCAAAGCTCAACATTTTTGGATCACATGAATAATCCATTGTTTGCACAGATTAATGTGTCAGGTGACCAGTTTTGAAGAACATTCTTTGTGATGATGTTAAGAATTGTAGACAACTTCTGTTTTCTTTCATGCAAGTCACTGCTGCATTTGAGAGAAAACGGTTTGTTTAGATTGTCAGAGTGTATTATTGTAAACCTAGTTTATGCCGGCTGTATTTGACTTTGATCTGTACTTGCAGGTTATGGATCGATTGTTCAGATATATCCAGGAGAAGGACCTGTTAGAGCAGCCACAAGTTGTTTTGGATTTCCTCAAACTTTTTTTGACGCTCTCTCTGAGTTCCCACTCAGCAAAGTGGGCAGCGTTCTGTCTGGAACATTTTCTTTAATGCCTTCAGAGTCTGAAGAGAAAATGCCAGTGGCAGAAGACAAAAACGGTTCAGGGGATGACAAGGAGCTTTCTATACCAGACGTAGACATGGAACGTAGTCCTAAGGTAGCTATAGAGAGCGGTCAACCAGATGATCAACAAATAGCGGAACTTGCATCGGATGCACTTGATGATAAAGCCAAGGGGACAGTAAGATCCTACCATTTTATGATAGCTTTAAGTTTAATTAAATAATTGAATCCATTGCTATTTAAATAAGTATGCTTCTTGACCAGAGAATCACATTGCAGCATCAGTCATTACATGAATGCTTTCGCTGTGATGCTTATCTGCATTATATGTTAATTGCAACATCGTTTGATAGAAATCAGATTTAATAATAATTAGAAATATGAATAAGTGCAATGTAGCCTTCATTGCTAAATATAGTCATAGCACCAGAATAATTTCATAAATTGTGAAATATTTTTGGAGTAATTGTGATTTCTTCTTCATGTTAAGTCAGCTATAAGTTAAAATATTTCAGGGTCTAAAGCTGATATATAGCAATGTAAGTAAAATTAGAATTAGGATGTAAGATAATTATCTCACTTTATTGCAATAATGTTTAACGTGAGTACTTTTTTAAAAAAAAATAGCAAAATATTTAATTAGTTAAAGTATTTCAGATTGAAGTATTAGAATACATCTTGTCATTTTTAACAATTCTACTTTTATCTTTCAAATAGACTTTTAAATTTGAGGAAGGAATTAGAAAATAAAGCCCAAACCAGCCTATAAATGTGTATATTTTTGCAAAATATTACAAAGGTTTTTAGAACTTCTCTAGTTCTCAAAATCATTTAACTTGAATTTATACATATTTTAGACACATGACAAACAAAAGAAACAAGAGGAAAAGAAGAGAAAGCTGATAGCTGCTGCTGCTTTATTGAAAACCAAGGATGCTGATGGGTGAGAGTTCCGTTGTAGTATTGAACGTGTCCAGAAATATCTTATTTTGTAATTGCTTTCAAAAGAGAATTTGCCATTCTAAAAATGTAACTGGATGTGTTAGTGTTCATAGTTTCTGAATAACAATTACTTGTCTATTTAGCTTGAAGCTTAAAGCCAAGGCTCAGCCCTTTCTGGATTTTCCTTTTTTCATTAGCTTGTTAAATTTCTGTGTTAGATTGAAAGATGCTGTAAATGGTCAAAATATTTTCAACGCTGAAAGGATGACAACCTATATACAATTATCCCTATGACAGAGAGGATTCGTCAGTAAATCAGCTTTGATGAATTGTTCAGCCTTTCTTTAGGGTTAAAGATAAAACTCCTTATATAAGAAAAATAACCATTGCATTAAAAGATAATGGTTCAGATCTAAAATAAAGTTGAGGAAATTCATGAAATTTTTTTGTTCCTAATCTACATCTGAGAAAGCCTCCCTAAAGTTACCCTCCTTAATGTGGGCAACAACATTTCCTCAAATTTTGACAAACCACCACCTGGTTTTACATCACCACTGTAACTTGCAGACTTTTTCTTCCATGATTTTTTAATATTTAATCTGGATTCAAACTGTTTTTATATCTGTGGAGCAAAATAAACTTTGCCAGACTTTTAGGTATATTCTCATAGCCAAAAAGTAACAGCTCTGATGTTTAGAAAGGGAGCTAACCTGTGTCTAACTTTCCATTACAGTTTAATTGTAGCCAGTCGATTTCATCCAACAAGTTTACTACTCCTGTTGTTAGAGTTGGTAGCTCCTTCAAGGCCTTTTGTTGTCTACTGCCAATATAAAGAGGTGAACCCAATTTACTTTCTTAATTTAATATTTTTAAAGGTTTTTCAGTAAGTTCATATAACCATATTTTCTTGTTTTAGCCACTCCTGGAATGTTATACAAAATTGAGAGAGAAAGGTGGTATCATTAATCTGAAACTTTCTGAAACATGGTTACGAAACTATCAGGTAAGAATTAACAAACATATATGTACCATAGAAAATGCAAGTAAACCAGAGAAATTATGCATCTCTGGTCAAAAGGATATTTGAAATTATGAAATAATATGTGGGGGGAATAGAAAATAGATCATTGTTCAAACTATGCAAAGTAATTTCATATTATAAGTATTCTCTTTGATTATCCACTGACAAATCCGCCACCAATTGTAATATTTTATCTTGTTTTCTTTTTATTGTTAATGTATTTTTGTTTCCAATTCTGGTCAATAACCTAATGAAAATATTCATTCAATTTGATATTATCATTGATTCATAATGCATCAGTGTAGCATAATGGTAAGAATTTCTTATGAAATTTCTGCAAGGCAAATCTAAGTGACATCGAATGTCTGATTTTTACACTTGTCTAATATGTGTCTTCTTGAAATCTTTTATTGCTGTCTGATTCATGAGCCTCACAGAATGTGCTATTAGTACTGCACTTGTTACATAGCTTATTTGCCATTTCTTATTTTTTATTAAGATCTTGCCAGATCGAAGTCATCCCAAATTGATAATGAGTGGTGGTGGTGGGTACCTGCTGACAGGTATCACTGTTAAAAATGAAAGCATAAATACCAGTGACTGCTTAGACGAGCCATCTTCTAAAAAGCGTAAGCTTCAAGAACACTGTTGATGCTTCAAGAAATTATCCTTGTGCTCTGTTACTAGCTGTATTTAAAGGCCCAGCGGAATGCACTTTGTTTTCTATTTGCAACTGAAGGTTCTTTTTTAAATCGGTCGGGTTCAACCAAATGTTTTTATTGGCCAATGTCATTCCAGACTCAGGTAGTCCATATAACTTATGGAGTATTACTTTAGAAGGATATGATTAAGAATCAGTCTTCCTGGAAATGTTGCAAAAATTGACTGAAAGTCCAGCTCGGTTCTGTTTCAGAATTTTGTTTTGAATTCAAAAACCATGTTCACACTAATCCCATTTCCATTTTTGTTAAAATCATTTTTTTTAACCAAGTGAAATGAATGTTTCAAAATGCTGCACTATTATCAGTGAGAAAGGCAAGACTGATGCTGGACTATTGCACGTTTTAACCATTCTGAATTTCAAAAACAGCAAACATCACACATTACTTTGGAAATGTTAGCTAGTCTGTTTTCACTTAACACTTAAAAAAAGAAAAGTAAAACTGGTTTCCATCTTTTTAACATGTGGTAACTATATTTTTATGTGAAGTTTTTAATCTGTAAATTTGCATTTCAATAAATTATATTATTTTGTGGTACATGAATTATTTTTTTCTTTTAAGCAAGAAAGGATTGTTAAAGTAAGAAGCCTCCTGGATGGCAACCAAACTGGTGTGTTTTCCAATGTGCACATTGGCCCCCCAAAAATCACCTGCCATTGTATTGGGCTCTGTATTGTCTTGTATTTGTGAATTGACCCCCGTTCATCCAAATTCAAACAAGGTCTAGCTAGATATGTATGTCAGTAGGGACCATGAAATTCTTGATACTTCTTGGGAGTCACAAGATTTAGAACATTGATCATATCTTTTAACTTAATTTTGGATCTGTTGCTGCTTTTGCAGCTTAATTTATTCAGCTCTTAGCATTTGTACACTGCTTTTATAAGCTGTCTTGAATAGCTCAGGGATAAAAAGTTATAAGGTATAAAGATTCTAATAAAGAAAAAAGAGAGAGACCCATTTCAAAGAGATATAAAAAGAGATCCTCGAAATAGATGGGTTTGATTGAAAGAACTATAGACCAGTGTTGTGTTCCTTCTATACACATGCTCTAAATCATTTTTTCCGCTTTGAATCCAGATCATAGAGCAATCCTTTATGTTTAATTTAAGAAGATAATCAACAATTGGCTTTAAGACTTGGCTTTTACGCACAAGCATTTGGGGCTAGTTGAGTGGGATTCCCCTTCGACTCCTTTTATTATGGTGCTTGATTATCAGCATATTCTGTATTTTGAATTTATACAATATATCGTGTATGTTTTAATGTTAGATGGATCTTTTTTTTGGATTTATTTTTTTGTTGCTGTTGTTGGACACTGCCTGGAATCACGTTATTTGAGCAGCCTTATGAATCTGGTAAATAAATAAACAATCCCTTGTAGAGGAAGACTTGGCAGTGTTTTGTTACAGTGGGGCAGAATGAGCAATACATACAACTGGTCCTTGGAGGTCCAGCATCACAGTGTCCCCACGGTTGTGCGATTGCATTCTGGAGGCTTAGCACCCAGCTCACAATTATCACATTGCAGTGAGCTGCAGTCATGCGATCCTGAATTCTGGGGTTCCCTTCCAGTTTCCCACAAGCAAAATCAATGGGAAAAGCTGGCTGGAAGTTGGAAGTCGTGGTCACATGAAGTCCTTGTTTAATGACAATATCTGGGACTGCTGGAATTACTGTCACTAAGTGATACAGTCATGTGACTCCATGCTTTATGGCCATGTTACTTAGCAAGAGCAATCCTGGTTTCAACCACCAGTATAAGGCGAGGATTACTCACACTCAAAAATTCCTATAAACCTTGTGAAAAAGTCTTTGAAAATAAATAAAAATCTAGCCCCCATTTGGCTGCATTATCATTGCATCCACTGCAGAGCTTGGTTTGCTAAGTAGTTAAGTTAAAGCAGAGACTGGGGGCTAAAAACACTTATTGTACCATGAACTTGGTAGTAACTAGCTACGTCACTAGAATGTATCACAGCAAAGCTGAAAAAGCAAAGAATGCTTTGTATGCGATGCATTACCTTCTGGAGTTTTTGCTTTTTTTTTTCCATACATCGAAAGTCTTGCTGGGTAGGCATGTCAATTATTTTACGAGGCAATTTAAATAATTGAAATTTGGTGTTGGAGAAGATTCTTGAGTATACCATGGACAAATGGGTCATCAAACAAATCAATCCAGAATTGTCACTCAAGGCAAAATGATAAGGTACACATTATCGTGCTTTGGACACCTTATGTGAAGATCTAGTTCTCTCTGAGAAAGACTGTAGTGCTGGGAAAGGTGGAAGGAAAGAAAAGAGGATGACCAGCAGCAAGGCGGATGGCCTCGGTTATGTTGACGATGAACGTACCATCTGAAGACTTGAAAGACCAGGTTAGAGATAGATTGTCACAGAGTAAATTAAGAGGTGACATCGATGTGATGGCACATAAACAAAAGTGTTCATCTCATTGGTTAACATAGGGTAAGTGCCTCAAGCATTATGCAAATGTTTTTAGTATTCACACTATAATAGTACCCCATGTATGATGTTAGCTAACTTAAAAGCATTTCAGCAGAATGAAACAGTTCCAAACCCCATGGCATTCTAATTTTAACAGCAATGAAATCTATAATGTAATCTTAACACCTGAAACTTGGAGTTCAATCGTTAAATTATATGTTTATTTCCCGGCTTAGTTATGAAGATCATTCCAGCTCCTGAACAATTTTGTCAAATCAATTTCATTAAGCATATAAGCATTGAATAGCTAAGCTGCTGTGAGAGTCACGTGTAACCTAGCCCACGAAACCTGAAACTGTTATTACTTTAACAATATTGGGAAGTTGCTCTAGAAAAAAGGCAGTCTATAAATGCAACAAATACATACCGGTAATTCATATACACACTGCAAGTGCAAAATCAACCTGGAGACACTTTTTTCCTCTGGAAAATAATCTGTGAATCCAGGTTACTAGCCTACTTTCTCAGAAAGATTTTAATCTTTCTCAGTTGAGTTATGGTAGGAAGAAAAATCACTTGGAGTTGATTTCCCAGCCTATTTAATTTGGCCTTGAAAAAGCAGAAGGAACATTCATTTATGCTGGTGATATGAAGCAATATTTCCAACATCCAGTAGATGGCAATCAGAGAATCGAAAATAGAGAATGCTATATAAGAAATAATATATAATAAATAACCTATGAAAATATTGACTACCTCAGATCGATCGTTAACATGCCTATCTATAATTGTGCTTCCTGTGTTTTATATTCATTTGACTTTTTAATTCAATGTTTAATGTGTTCGATATTTGTGTGACTGGTTTGGTATTTTGAGGCCAGAATGCCTTTGGCTAGCAGGCCTTAGTGCTGAAATCTTGGCCCCTGAAATCTTACATTGCAATCAGTGCAGTACAGATTTTTTTTACTAATTAAAATCATTGATACTACTGGTGCTTTTGGAAAATAAAGCCTGCTTGCTTTCATATAAAGGAATCAGCATTTTCCAGGCCTGTTATCAAGGTGAATAAAAACGGTCTGCTGAAGTGCTACTATAATTAACAGCTATAAAATAAGAAGTTGGAAGTTTTGTGAAGTTCATCAGTATCAGAATATGATGAAAAGCAGAAACTTTGTTCTGTTGAATACCTCACTACCATAATTCCTTCAGGTATTCTGATACTATCAGATGGTTAAGATTCCGTTTTGTTTTAAAGCTGGGGTATCCAATTTTTGTATTGCTGGAGTAGTGTGGTGAGGACCGTATTGCCAAAAGTTTGTGAGCCCAAAATAAAGCTGATGAGTATACAATAAAAACTAAATACAGATTACATTAAAATTATAAATGCTGTGAACACTTATTTTATTTTAGTTTCTTTTAATCCCTTTATTATATTTATAAATAACTCAATGCAGCAGTTGTGTAGCTAACCACTTATGTATCAGTGACTTTAAAAATACAGTTCCATAGAAACTTTGGGGGTAGTTTAAGAAGCACATTCAATGCTTTTGTGGGAGAGCTGCAGCTAGTGTCCTTTTTTCATAACCTGTGAGTGTTCAGTTTATCTCATAATGATATAGGAGTAATGGTCCATCTATTTTGGTGCTGTCAGCCTGCCAAAGTATATTTTAAGAATTTACTACTAATTTATAAGGAACAAAAAACTAGTTCCAATATAGACTTACAAGCATGTTACTGTGTCTCTTCTGACAAATCTTAACTATGTAAATCATAAACAAGCTATGCAGGAGCACATACAGTTAACTGTGTAGACAATGTAAAGTTTATTATTTTGTACCGAGATAATATATTTCTGAAGAATGCACACACAATTATCCTCATACATTTCAAAATTCAGAAGGCAAGAATTCATGCTGATCTGAATAAATCTTTTGGAACAGAAAGATGCTTTGTACTGGTGTAAATTATATATTTAAAGAATGGTAAACTATTTCTAATTAGGGAGAAGAACAACATTTGAGGCAGTGACTTTACTAGTAAATACGGGATACTTTAAATAAAGCTACTCTTCACCATACCACATTACATCAAATAAAATTCATCCTCTCTGGTTATTGTTGAATTTTTCAGCTATCTTCTGCAGTTCCAAATCCATAGCAGCCAAGTTTTCCAGTTCTTTCTCCTGCGATAATGGAAAAGGAAATCCATGTAGATTATGATCTTAAAATGATAGATCACTTTTTATTCTGAGAATTTGTTAGAAATTCATGCAATGATACTGCTTAGTGGTCTTATTAGATTTAGATTTAATTAGATTTGATCATGGCTCATATGCAAGCATTATGTTTGGATTTTTAACACTAATGTAGCTCTAGTTATTTTTCCTGGCTCTTCCAATAGCCTTTTCTATTAAGGCTGTATAAAGTAAGCAACATAGGTATGCATATGTAAGTGAGAACACCAGGGAGCTGTCTTTCACAACAGTCAAGAAATTGATCAGAAAAAAGTACTCAAGGTTCTATAATAATTAAACATTCTATTTTACTATATTTTAATTATCTATGTAGCCTTTGCAAAATACTTTTTAAAATGTGATTTTATTGCAATAAAATTTTGTAAATGCATAATCTCCCAAACTTTACTCAAGAAAACTGAGAAAGGAAATGTAGGGAAGAGCTTCTAAATACTCATGCATTCTATTTTTATGATTCATGTGATCCTTTTCCGTAAGGAGAGCACGATGAAATTAATCTTACTTTCCATCAAAGCATAGTGATGATTCCTAAACATGGAGATCAACCATGCGATGTTTGTGTACTATAGTAACTCATATTTTGTGAGTTTGACTTAGTATTTACAGGGAACTGTAGTTTCTCTAAGAATCAGTTTGCAAGTGCAAATTATTTATGTTTTGCCAAAATAATCAGAAATCATCTTCATGCTTTTCTTCAGATTTTTAATTCTTCGCTGCATCCACATATTTAGTGTTAAGAATATTTGGCACTGATCATTTGTCAAGTTATGTGGTGGGATGGATTTTCCAGAACATGAATTTATAGCATGGCAGTTATGTCACTCCGTGCAGACTTACTTGTAGAGTTATTTCAGTGAGACCTGATATACCATGTTGTGTAATATTGAAAGTCAGGATGTGTCATTCCTGAAAACATAAACAGCCTGATAGAAATCTGACTATTTCTAAGTAGGAAACATGGTAGAAAATGAGGCCTGCAGCCCAGAATTAAAATGAACAAATGAACAGAACAGAACACAGATTTAAAATTAAAATTTGGTTACTCAATTTTAAACATGTCACTATTGTGATGATGTAGTGTTGGGTGTCATACAGCTAAACATGTATGTATGCATGTATGTACTGTATATACACAGATGTATCTTACTTGAGTAAAGCCTTAGATTAGGTGACTGGCCTGGATCAAAGTATTCCTTATTCAGCATTTTAGTTAGTTCTTGTCCAAATTATAGTGAAAAACGTGGCGAATGCCTTAAAAGCAATGCTTGAAGACTATGGGGAACATAAAACACTTGCCTGTCTTAGCAGCTGGTACCAGTCCAGAAATGCAACTATTTTAATTAGATCAATTTAAAGCAAGAAGAATGAGCCTAGTGGCGTACAATCTAAATGCCTTTGTTAAAAAAAAATATGTATGACTTCCAGGAGCTTAATCAAGTTTTGTTCAAGCATTTTATAAGAAATGAAACCAGAACTAAGGTTTTGCTTTAGTTTGGTCTATATAACTAGAAAAATTTAACCCTAACCCTAACCCTAGAAAATAAGTAGATGGTACAATCCTAGATATATTCGTTTCATATAAGTTAAATGGAGTCTTAACATCTTCTACACTACATAAATCAGAATGTAGGTCCTTGATTGACAGCTTTCTAGATATTTTTAACACTCAAGGTTTTTTCTTCCCTCCTCTTAAGATCCAGTTTTGCTGACAATTTCAATAGGGTAATTATGAAGCAACTTCAGCAGGTTGTGTCTTTCCAGTGAAGTACAAGTGTAAATGATACCTAGAGACAGAGAAGGCTAAGTGAAAGAAAGCTAAAGCCAGATTATTAACTGGAGCACATTGATAGTCCTGTCAGTTAGTTGAAGCCCATCAAATTTCATCCCCAGGGGCGGGGGTCGTCCAACGCTTCTCCTCCTCCTGGGCGGCTCTGGCCGGAGTGGCAGCCCTGGTGGCCTCCCTCGGCGCCGCCCCTGCCCCTGTAGACGTGGCGGCAACACCTCACAGGGTGGCCACGGGCGGAGCCCTCCGCTCCCCGTCTTCCGCTCGAGTCTGCTGGGCCTTGCCCGCGGTGTCTCGGCAAGGGATTCCGGAGCCTAGAAAGGTGTGCAAGGCAATTGTCGCAAACCTCACGGCTCGCTCCATCGGCTGGTCAACGTGGCCAGGTTCGTGGCCTTCCCCCTCGTCATCTTTGAGCTCTTCCAGCTCCGGTGGCTGCTCCCGTCACCGAGGTCTGCGGCTGCCACGGACCCTTGGCCCATCCTTCCCAGTTGTCCTCCTTCCTGACACCTGTGGTCCACCTGGATCTTGATGAGTGCCCCAGACCTCTGGCCTTCTCCGTCCTCTTAGAGCCTTAACCTGCTTTGACCTGGTCCCACTGTTTCCTGTCTGTTCCCCCCTCCCCCCCCAACTTCTTGGGTCCAGCTGCTCTGGAGGTAGGTTGCCTGGCTCATGTGGGGGTCCCCTCAGGCCAGCAGCTGCTTTGGAGGTGCCTTTCAGCTCAGCTTTTGAGAAGGCATGGCTGTGCAGGTGCAGGCCCCCGAAAGTAGTCCCCTCTCCCCTGGGCACCTTCAGAATCAGTGGGTTTTCATCGATTCCAGATGTGGCTTGAGTTTTGCCCTCCCTCCCTTGCTCAGCGTTCTGTCTGCCTGTGACTTGCTGGCTGAATTCGGAGTCAGCGGTTGGGAGGAAAGGAGGGCTCAGGACTCAGGGGATGCAGGCCAAGAATGCAACCATGGGAGGAAATCGGTAAGGATGGAGGGAAGAAACAAGACGTGAAGTTGAGACTTCTTGGGAGTGAACTCTGAGTCGGAAGGGAGAGGTGCCCCAGAGATTGAATTAGGTGTTGTGGTAACGGACATTACCTCCTTGAATTAGGTGTTGTGGTAATGAAGATTAAGCTAACCAGCATTTGATGTTAAGATTTAACCTGGAAATAAGGAGAAATTTCCTGACAATGAGAGCAATCAACCCATGGAAGAGAAGCTGCCTTTGGACGTTGTGGGAGCTTTATCCCTGGAGGCTTTCAAGGAGAGATTGGACTGCCATCGGTCAGAAATGGTGCAGGGTCTCCTGCTTGGGTGGGGGGGGGTTGGACTAGATGACCTACGAGGTCCCTTCCCACTCTGTTAATCTAATCCTAATCTAATCTAATCTAATCTAATCTAATCTAATCTAATCTAATCTAATTTCTTGAGTAGAACATAGAGTTGTGTTACATACTATACAAATTCACTTAGTTCAGTGAGATTTTTTTCCCCAATAAACCTGATTAGATTCTACGAGGAAGAAACAGTTTCACATAAACTTTCTGGGTAGTAAACCCTTTGGAACTCACAGGACTTACAAAATAAATTCCACAGGAGCATGCAGAGAAGGTCCTTTTTAATGTTTCCACTGACAATTGAAAAGAGATGTAAGTGAAATCATTTCCACGGGTTCTTTTCCAGAAAGAGCAGGGCTAGGTTTTATTTTATGAGGGAAATACTGTAGCTTAGATGTTCCAGTTGGACTTGAGGATAAAAGCAGATAATTTCGACATCCTAGGAAAAAGTTTCAAGAAGGAGTGTGTTATTCTGCAAAATAAATAAATAAGTAAATAAGTAAGTAAGTAAATAAATAAATTGACATTTTTGTGGCAAGACATAGAGCAACAAAATATAGCTTAATAATTGGAAACAGCTCTTCTCTAAATAAGTCAGTCACCAGCCTTCTCCAAACCTTTGCAGAAAGCCCAGAGAGAAAGATGCACGACCAGAGAGCAGGAGAAATACAGTTAAATAAGACCTAACGGTTCAAGTCTATCTGGTTTGTTTAAAAAGTGGCAATAATATCACCCTCTGGTTTTACTTACATCCTGCTTTTCTAGTGTATCTTGCTCCAGTCAACAACAGCACAAATGTCTGGGGAGATTCTCAGAGGGCAACTGGACTTTTCTTGCTTTTCTCGCTTCTCATCCAAGAAGCGAAATGTCTTCAAAGAAGAAAAACAAACAAAAAAACAACAACAGAAAATCTACTTGCCTCTTGAAAAAGCCCCTTTGGGACAAGAGCGCAAACATTACTTTGGATTTGGTCCAATTTGGCATCCCTGATTATATCCAGACTCGACTTGGATGTTTTCTGAAGCGCCAGACCAAGCGGAACCAAATCCTGCCATGTGGAAACACTGGCTGGCCGCGGTCCCGAAGGCCTCCTGCTGCTGGTGGGCATTTTCTTCGTCCTGATGGCCTCAAAGCAGGTCATGGAACATAGAATAAGGTGGTTGGAAGGGACATTGGAGGGGCCTCCGCTCAAGTAGCAGACCCTGTTCCATTCCAGACAAGTGAGTGTCCAATCTCTTCTTGAAACCCTCCCATGTTGGGAGCACCCACAACTTCTGGAATCGAGCCATCCCACTGATTAATTGTTCTCACTGTCAGGAAATTTCACCTTTGTTCTAGGGTGCTTCTCTCTGATAAGTTTCCATGTGTTACTTCTTGTCCTGCCTTCAGGTGCTTTGGAGAATGGATTGACCTCCTCTTCTCCTCTTCTCAAGAGCTGGAAGACAGGTGTCATGTCCACCTTAATTCTTCTTTTCATACCTAATTCCCTCTACCATTCATCATATGGTTTAGCCTTTTATCACCTTTGTTGCTCTTCTCTTCACACTTCTAGGATCTCAGAACTTTTTTTGTGTCCTGTGGAAGTCCGCGTCGTATTCCAAGTGTGGTCTTACTAGGGCAGTATAAAGTGTTATTACCACTTCTCATGATCTCGATGGTTGATGCAACCCACACCGCTGCCTTATAGTTAAGTGGTTAGGAGTCCTAGATCCCTCTTTCAGTTACTACCTGTTGGGCCAGGTACTGCCTATCCTGTACCTGTGCATTTGGTTTTTCCTCCTTAGGTTCAGGACTTTACTTTTCCCACCCCTGAATTGCACCTTGTTGGATGGGGCCTAATGCTCAAGTCTGTCAAGATCCTTCTGAATTTGGAGTCTATCTCCCAAAGTGTCAGCAATTCCACCAGCCCCTTGATGTCATCTTCAGATTTGACAAGTTCTCCTTCTGTCTTCTCATGTAGACCATTTATGAAGACGTTCTGGGCCTAAGAGAGAAGCTTTGGATGCATGCTTCCCTCCGTGTAGATGTAGTTCCACTGAGGATTACACTTTGAGTGTGATTGGTCAGGTAGTTATGAGGTGGTGACGCTGCCTATGCCACGTTTTTCCATCTTACCAAGAAGTAGGTTGTGGTCTGCTTTGTCAGATGCCTTACTTACGTCCAAGTATTTTGCTGGTCCACTAATTTAGTCACTTGTGTTTTGTGTTTTGTCTGGCACAGTCCATTTTTAACAAACCCATGCTGGCGTCTAATAACCATCTTGTTCATTTCTAGGTGCTCACAAATGCACTGCCTGGTTATCTTTTCCAGGATTTTCCCAGGTATTGATGTCCAGCTGATTGGCCAATCATTGCCTGGATCCATTTTCTTCCCCTTTTTGTCGATTGGTACCACCTCAGCTCTTTACCGGTCCTCTGGTCATTCCCTTGGGTTGCAGGAGCTTCGAAAGATCGCATTCAATGGTTCCTTGATAATGTCTGCCAGCTATAGGAAGGATTCTGCTCAGAGCTAGATATGGAAAGACAGGTGGGCAGACAGGTAAGGAAGGTTGTCTGTTTCTCCAGCTTCTTCTGTTCAGGAGATGTGGTGCTAACAGAAGAGACTATTTGTTGCTGTGGGTCAAACTATGGAGTCTTGGTGCTCTCTGAGCTTGGTTGTTTTCTTACATTTTACTACCCAACTAGGTAACGCCATCAGTGCACTTGTATATGTCATCTAGTTAGGTACCAAAACATCTGCAAAAAAACCCCAACCAAGCTCAGAGAGCGTTAAGAACCCCACAGATATTGTCCTCCTGAGTTCAGAAGTCATCAGCGAGGCATGGCAACCCACAGGTAAGAACAGAGATGTGGAAAGAATCGTAGCTTCAACAACATCAGCTGGCGTGGAATTTATCTCAGGCTTCCTGGAGGAGTAGGTATTGAGCTTGGACCCTTGGCAGGGAAAACGGAGGGAGGGGGAGGCTTAACCGGGTGGCATCCAAACACTGAAATAAGTGAACCCCCCAACCTCTTGGCAAAGTTATGATTCGGATCCTCACTTCTTTCCCAAGTAGTCTTCAAGAAATGCACCCAAAGCAAGTGGGGAATGTAGTCTGGCTATGGTGGAACCAACCCTTGAGATCCGATGACAATTTTTCTCCCGATAAAGAAGAGAGCAAGAGAAGGAAAAGTGGCCCCTGAAAGAAGGCGAAAGAGTAGTCAGTGTGACAAGT
>JANHFL010005126.1:259520-273929 GCA_032468155.1 Oxyrhabdium leporinum
AGAGAGAGAGAGAGGGAGGGAGGGAGGGAGGGAGGGAAGGAAGGAAGGAAGGAAGGAAGGAAGGAGAGAGAGGAAAGGAGAGAGAGAGAGAGAGACTACATTCTTACCATTTGTGCATGTGATAATCAAGATATATGCAATGTATAAAAATAGTGTTATAAGCAGATTTAATGTTTAATCTGGGACAGTCAGAGTTTCCAACAAATTTTTTTAATCCTAAAATTATTAAAATATCAAATCTAAACAGCATTACACCTGGAAGGCAATATGTTGAAAATTGTGACAGATTTCAGAATGCTGCAGAAATACATAGTAGATTCTTCTTGCAAAGGCTATTACTCCTGTTCCTTACACAGGAATCTAGAAAATCAAACTATTCTGTGCTATAAACAATTCTTTGGCAGCCCCCTAGTGGAAGCTTCTTTACATTTGGCCATTTTTACAATATGGCTGATTAAAAATGTTTCTTCCCATGATTCTTCCTCTTTCATGTTTTCTGCCTGCAGAAGCCAATAAGTTTTCATCTATTTCATATGAAACAAATTTAATGGACTTATTTATAACAAATCAGTTATAAAATAACTACTTAGAAAAGATGGCAGCTATCTGTGGCTGTTCTTCCTAGTTAATAGTTAATTAATCCCACTGAACCCAATAGTACTTATTTCTGAAGAAACTATTAGTACGTAGTCCTATATACTCTTAGTTATCCTCAAAACTCTATGGAACTTTCTCCTGAATAAACACAGATAAGATTAATACTCATGAAAACAAATGTTTCTTTAAATAGGCTGAAGATTTTGATGATTTGGAAATATTTAAAGAAATCAATAAAGATTTTAACAAGGGTAATAAAAATTGAGATACACCAAAATTTATGATAACCTGTCTAATTCAAATTACTCAAATGGAAAGCAATATAAAATTCTTATACAATCATAAAGGTTGTAATTAATTTGGTAAGAATATAACTATTTAGTGGCAGATTGACGTTACACTGCCATTTGGATGAGTATGTCATGTAAGTTCAGTCAATATGGTTTGAATTCAGTTATTTATTCAATAGGTCATGATAATGCAAATCTTGGCAGAATATGTGATGTGAAATAAGTAAATGGCTTATGTCTGTCTGACACATTAAGCAAAAAAAAATAAATCTGTACATAAAGCAACAGTTGTCACAAGTTTAGCACATGACCAGAGAGATAGAGATAAATGAGAACAAATGCAGACCCGTTAACCAAGCTTCTTAGTTCATCTTGTCATGTGAACATTCAAAAAAGAAATAAAGAGTTTTGCTGGTTTCCAAAACAGAAAAGGAAGATCTCTTCCAAACCAAAGCAACTTGATGAACACTTCTGGGAGAAGAGTGCTAGCTAACTTTCTTTCAGTCTGATTGTTTCTAACAGCTGTACCTTTAAAAATCTATAGCATTGAACTTTTGTTTACAGATTAGAATATAATTACACAATAGTCTCATTAATTTATTAAAACAGATTAATGGAGTGGAAATTCAAGAAGATACACACATTAACCATTTATCTGCTCCAGTAATATTCCAATAATACAGCTGAGAATTGGCTAATGTTGTCTACCCATTTTATCGTGTCTGTAGAGTACATGAACATGTTAGGTTAAAACCAATAATGGCACTAGGCAAACACCAAAACTGCCAGAGTTTACACACATTAATCACCCATAGAGACTTGCTCATATTCCTGAAGACTCCTCTCATCAGCATTTGTTATCAGTAGCTATTCTGAGCAACATTGACCTGTCATGCAGACCCAAAAATTGTTTGGTGATAGAATTTACTGTTGAATACTGTACTCACATCCACTGATCTCCATATTTCCAAAGAGAACCAGTTTGCAAGTTTCTTGCGTGAAAAATCTTTCCCTTCAAACAATCTACCACTATTTTTGCAATACAGAACTTCATGTGTCCGCTTTTTCAACTTGCCATCACAATTAGCAGCAGGCGAGCTGCTAAACAAGCCTTCAAGCCAAACAGCAGAATCAGCTAGCCACATATGCACTAAGTAAAACAGAGAGAATCATTAGCTATTGATTTTAATGCCCTGAAATTATGCTCCCACAAAAACAATGTGTCTGAGCAAAATCTCCTAAGAGCTCCTGAGAGTCAGTGGCCCTCTTCACAGGTTGTACTAAGTTGGGCTTGGGAAGGCGGGTGTGAAGTAGGGATGTAAAGATATGTGGGAAAAGACATTGGAAGATGTGTTGAAAAAAATGTTGCCTTGGGAACAGTCAAATAAGAGGGAGCGTAGCCCACAGCGGACGGGGCAAGAGGCTCAGTAAAGACCCTCCCTAGTTTCTTGGGCTATAAAGGAGACAATGGAAGAATTGTCCTTTCAGACTTATAGGGTTCTTGTCTGACCGTGTATCAATGTATCTGGTCATGTGCGGTCTACTTAGTAAGTGTGACAGAGGTTATGTGAATGCTCAAACCTAGTCATTAAGAGGACAGAGAGGACAGTCCCAAAGCACCATGAAGCTGTCTGAGGCTAAACTAAAGGTGCTTCAAACCATGTTACAGAAGCAGGATCTCACAACACCCCATATGCTCTGAAGTAATTTTTCTGAATTATTTCAAAGTGCTACACGGCTCTATCAGATAACTTTCTGTAGTCATGCAAACTGCCCTTATCTGAGGACTAACTGCTTTGTCACAATAAATTTATTTTTTACGTTCATAATTTTTATTAAAAAAAATTAATTACAATAGTAAAGTCTAAAATAAACTAAAACAAAGACAAATAGAAAAAGTGGAAGATACAGAGAAGAAACACAGAAAATAGAAGAAAAGTAAGAATATAATAAGGAGAAAAAAACATTTATTCATTCATCACATTTCCTGCTTACCTTACCTAAACTACTCTGGGAGATTTACAATACTACAAACATCTCATACTTTAGAAATATAAATAAGAACAAAATTAAAAACAGAATTTTAAAAGTTAAAGAGTTAAAAAGGCAGAGAAAATGCCTTCACAATGCCAACCAACTCAGGGTTACATAGCACTCTCTGATCCCCTTGAAAATTGACAGAACATCATTTTGAAGACCAGGAGCACACCTCATTTCTGGGGGTAAAATGTTCCAGGGAGCATGGGAAACAACAGAGAAGGCTCTTTTCCTAGACCAGGGGTGTCAAACTCGATTTCATTGAGGGCTGCATCAGGTTTGTGTTTGACCTTCGGTGGCTTGGGTGGGTGTGGCCAGGGTGGGCATGGCCAGCTCGACATGACTCTTGTTGGGGGCGCCTGTGGGGGGGTCGAGTGCTCTGCCAGCGAATACGGACTCCCGAGCTCCTTCTTGGCTGGGACGGCCTGCAACCCTCTGTCAGTGTAAATGGAACTCGAGAGGGTCGCACACAGCCATTGCGGGCCAGTCCTTTGCTGTTTTCAGGGCGGCTCCACGGGCCAGATTTAATACCCCACAGGCCAGATCAGGCCCCCGGGCCTTGAGTTTGGCACCCCTGTCCTAGACCCCATCAGTCAAAATTCTTCAACGCATGCAGTGTATCTCTCCTGCCTGCGTTGGACAGGATGATGTGATTAGGACAAGTAACCTGGTCCCATGCATGAAAGGCTTTCAAGATGATAGCCAACATCTTGAATTGGACCCAGAAGCAAACTGGTATCCAATGCTGCTCATGTGGTAGGTGTTACACGCACAACCCTAAGGGTGCTTAAAACTGTTTGTGCTGCAGCATTCTATACCAGTTGCAGCTTGTGGATACTTTTCAAGGACAGCCCCGTGTAGAGTGTATTGCAATAGTCCATAAGGAAGATGACCAAGCAAACATCATTATTGACATTATTGATACCCGTTTCTGATTCTGTTTTTCAAAAGTATCCTTCAGTATTTTCAGTGTTACAATATTTTATACGTCCCAGCAAATTAACTGTTAATCAGGCTTGAATAGGTTCCTTCCTTAACTATCTTTAGTTCCATCTAGTGTCCAATTTTTAAAATTCTGATTTTTATTTTGTCATGCTAAAGTCCAAACAAATCTATTTCCCATAGAAAGGATTCTTACAATTAATTCTAAAATCTTATTCCAAATGTATCAAATCCTTTATAACTTGTTTATAAACCAAACCTGTTTATAACTTATTACTAGGATCAAAGTCATATTTACCTTATCTACAATTTCATTTTTTTAAACTGTTAAACTTAAGATTATTATTTTTTTCATGAAGGGTTGAAGGAAAACTCACCTGATGTTTTCAAAATAAGAAATTTCTGAACATTATTAGAAAAAAGACGTTTGTGTACACAGTGTCCTTTAAAACATGTTGACTGCGGTTGTGAGCAAGACGGCTATTCCTATGGTCTCCCCAATGCTCAAAACCCATTGGGAATTGCTGTCCTGTGGTCTCCTTGGGAGGAACAACTGTTTGGCATGCATATAGGCAATCTTCCATCATCTCCCAGTCCAGAGAAAGTCTGAAGTGTAATGGAATGTATGGATGACCTTGGGGAATGAGAGGAAAAGATGCTGCACAAGAAAGAATCAGGTAACAGAGGCAGAAGCCCCCAGTGGCTTAATGGTCAGGGAAAGAAACTTAGGAATTACATGTCCTAATGGTTCAAACATTAAAAGGCCGTCAATACTTTCAGACGTGCAAGATTCTGTTAATGTAGCTTGTAATATAATAAAATTAATTCTAGTCATGTTTCATGTCTGGCTTATCTGGGAGAGCTGACATGAAGAGGAGCCAGTCACTAGCTCTTCATTCTTTCCCATGGTTGTCAGCTCTGCTTTTTGCAGTGATCTTCAGTCCACAATTTCTGGAACCCTGCCACAATAATTTTTTGCAAGAAAATAAAGCATTTCTGGCATGTTTAAAAGAAAACCTTAGAAAAGATTATTCGATGTTTACACATTTATAACAGAAAAGCACTAATGATAAGCAATGCAATAGTCTGTTGTAGTCCGCCAATTATTTGTTTTCCAAGAGAACTATAGAAACAAATATTGACAAACATATTCTTTTAACACCAGTTAAAGCTGTAATTAGAAGTGCTGGTAGAGACAGTATTCTAACTGCCCTCTTAACTAATCGAAGAGGGAAGCAACCTAGAGCTAAGGAGAAATTTCCTAACAGTGGGAACAATTACCCAATGGAACAGCTTCAGAAGTTGTACATGCTCCATCCCTGGAGGCTTTTAAGAAGAGATTGGACAGCCACTTGTCTGGAATGATATGGGTCTCCTGCTTGGGCAGGGAGTTGGACTAGAGGACCTCTAAGGTCCCTTCCAACTCTGTTATTCTGTTCTGTTATTATTGTTTTTAAATCTAAATCTCTGTTAATGGTGGAGCAAAGAATCAGAATCCAGAATCTGCAACTGGAGATCTGAGCAGAAATGTCACAAATTTCTTCTTACATATAACACTTCAGAACTAACTCAGCTTAAGCAAGAACCTGTCCAACAGGAAGATTTGAAGACATTACACAAATTAAAGACAAGAAACAGGATTATTGGTGTTAAGTAGCGCAAGATGCAGGGTGCAACATCTTAGCTCCCATAGAGAAATCCCTTTGTAAAGGATTTTCATAATACATGATATCATATTAGCAATACAATGTCATCGGATACAGTAATTGATAATATAAAAATCACATATAAAGAAAGTGCAGAATTTTGGGGAATACTCCTGGGGCAAGAGAGGCCTGAATTATTTATAAGAGTCAACTGCAGAGCACAGAGAAAGAAAACAATTTTGTTTTAATACCATGCATTTAACCTGCAGAACAATTTTGAAGAAAGTTATGATGCTATGTTGATTTTGTATAAAACCTATCACAATAATCTTAATTTTTGACTTATTGAGGTCTAATACACAATAATAAACCCAACCCACAAACCCTATATTAGGAAGTTAGGAGATAGAAGGCAATTTACTCTGCCTAGATAAACATGAAGACGACAAACAATTCACAGGATACTTTCTTTAAATTGTAAACCAATATTGCATGATGCAATGCAATGAGACTTTAAAATCTGCCTCACCAATATACTATTGTTGTCTCACTTTTCTTCCATTTTGGATGGTGTGTCTGACATTAACTCTACCATTCTAAAAGGCCAACAGATTGTAGAAAGGCTGCTATAGGTTGACATATTGGCTAAGCTCTTGTTTATTTAGCCAGGTTTTAGTGAATAAATCACAAATAACTAATACTCTGAGAGCCCATGGTTTATAAACTACCACAGCTGGGTTTACACAATATATTAAGTCACAAAAAAATATGCCTTTGCTTTTGTGTGCGATGTGAACCCAGCCATCTTTGGCTCTAGATTTTATTTATTTAGAAGTGTTGACAGCAGATTGCTGTTGTTCATTTTTCTTTTTTAAAAAAGGAACTGACAGATGTGAACAAGGACCGAGACTAATATGCCTGAGTACTGCGGAATCAAGCAGATTTCCCCTTTTTATACAGCAAGCTGTTGAAATTTCTTTCTTTCTTTTTTAGTTATGTGATGTGGGACCCAACCAGTATCAATATTCTATCCCACCACCACCCCCTTCAAAAAAGCACTATTGTTTTTAAAAAGCAAATAGTTCCGACAGCATATGGTCATTTCTATGTGTTATTCTTCTGCTGATTTCCAAATGTAATTACATTCTAAAACCCATTTTTTTTTAAATTGAAAGTAATATTAGTTACTCAGAGCATACAGGCAAAACAGGCCCTTTGGGGAAATACAGAAATGATAGAAAGACAACATCATTCTGGACAATGCTGCTATCTGAAGCCTGAACTAACAAGTACTGTGAGATCGATGCTTAATGAGGCAAATAGCGATATATGGCCAGGATTTCCTACTTTTAATTGGATTTTTTTTTCCACTAGACTCGTAGGCAGAAGCCGCTTGGGTCACCTTTAAGTGAGAGTAAGAACAGTAACAGCTTTTACCTGCATCAACTGCTGGTGGCGTTAAATCAAATGCTTCACCTTCCCCAGGCTTTGGCTTCCATAGAAAACTTTCTGGAGTTATGTCATCAGGCAAGTCAAACAGGCTGCTTTCCTCAGATTGAGAACTTGAGGCTCTCTGGCTTCCATTCGGTTCCATCACTGCAGCGGAGACCAAAGAGTTTTGTTTTATTTTGAAACGTCTATCTCATTTTCCGGGTTTGGTATCAAAGTGCTTAAGTGCACTAAGACCACAAACAAATCACACTGAAAACACTTCAACACACAAAAAAAAGAGTGCAGATAGTTAACAAATCTGTAACTAAGTCAGGGGTGTCAAACTCAAGGCCCAGGGGCCGGATCCGGCCTGCGGGGTACTTAGATCCGGCCCGCGGGGCTGTCCTGGAAACAGCGAAGGACTGGCCCACGGTGCCTCTGCCAGCAAAAATGGAGCTCGGGGGGGCTGCAAACGATCAGGCCACCACAAGCCCCCCCCCGACACAAGTGACGTCGAGCTGACCACACCTACCTGGCCACGCCCCCACACCTCCCCAAGGTCAAACACAACATTGATGTGCCCTCAATGTCATCGAGTTTGACACCCCTGCTATAAGTTCAATATCTATTATCAAACCAAGGGTACCAAGACTTACGAAACATTTTTTTTTAAAGGATAACACCTTGAAAATCTGATCTGACTATCCCAATATAATTTCCCAATCACCACCACCAGTAGGATTTAACATTGAATTCTTGTATCCTAACACCTAAAACCATAGCAAATTTGTAGTTGGTCTAGTGGTTAAGACACCAGGCCAAAAATTGGAAGATCATAAGTTCAAGTCCCATCTTAGCCATGAAAACCAGCTAGGTAACTTTGGGCCAGTCACTCCCTCTCAGCCTAACTCACCTCACAAGGTTGTCATTTTGGGAAAATAGAAGGAGGAAAGAATACTATGTGTGTTCACCCCCTTGAGTTATTTATAAAAATAATAAAGGCAGTATACAAACAAACAAACAAATGAGCAAGCCAGCCACAAAGCCAATGATGTTCATGTTTGGAATATATCGCTTGTATATTCATTCTTGAAAAGCTCAAAGCAATGATTTCCCACTCCCATTCATGCATATGTTTAATGTTCAGCTAGGAAAATTACAATCCTTTAAGTATCAAAAGCAGATACTCCAGTTGGAAACAAAACATATTTAGCCATCTCCACCCTACAGTTAGTGAGTAAAATGCGAATTTATACCAAAGATCTTTTTAATTAGAAAGTCTAAAGATTGCATCCTAGGACTGAATACAAGCAAAGCTAGTTTTCTGCCACGAAGTCATCTCACGGCCAGACCGAAGAGAAGGAACAATAAAAAACCCGAACAATAGATCTACCTATTCCACAATACCTGCTTTATGCCTCTGATTTTTTTCTGCAGCTGCGATGCAGCAGGTGAGACCCCATTCTATACCTATACTGTATTTCAGTACACGCCTGTTTAGCTCTTTCTACATAAAATGGGGAAGTGGGGAAAACATTTTTCATTCAGGCTCCATAATGGCTTGAACCAATTCTGAATACGGTTTGCCATTTAAATATCTTTCATTAGTGTATCAGCTTCTTAAGATAGGCAAAACATTCTACGAGATCTATATACAATTTGAATATGGAATCATGGTTTTCATGCAAAATGTTAGTCTTAAACCATTGAATAACGTTAGATTTTTATTTCCAAGAGGGAGAGAAGTCAGCCTATTAACAAGCAACCAACCAACCAATGGAATACAAAGATAAATCATTGATAGTTCCTGATCTCAGACTTACGAACAAAAAGACATAGCACAAGAGGAAAAGAGTATAGAGAAGAGGAAAATAATGTACTCAGGCACTAATTCTTAGTTGTAAATATCATATGGGTGTTCAATCTAATAAGAAAGAATGAAACAAACTTTTTACAATGGCTCTTTTGTGATTAATGTAATTTTCTAAGTTAGTCTTCCTAGAAAGCCTACTCTAATTGCTACTCTAATTCATAATCTTAATTTGTTCCATGTATTTTTTTTTCTAAAATAAGTGTGAAATGTGGTGACCCTCTCTCTGGTGAGGTTTGGTAGGGTGGGAAGAATAGCTTCTTTATCATAAAACACCAGTCTTGTGGTGGCTGTGGTGGCTTCCAATAAATTTATGACTACAAGGTGCAATGATTAATCTATAAGAGCTTGGTACTTGGGTACAGCAGGATTACCTCCCTCAGGTAGAAGAACAAACCAATCCAGTGTGTTTTGCCCTGAGCTCATGCTCCAGGCTAATGGAGTGGCATTCCCCCATAGATCATCCTCTTTAGGGTTAATCAGGAAGTTACAACTGAACTTTCCAACAGAGGAAAGTTTCAATATTTGGCTTTTCTATGAATAAATTTCAAACGCAAAAAAATCCCAGAGCATTTTTAAAGGTAACCCATTAAAAGTGCATCAGAGATAAAGCTTGATTACATCTAGCTAAATTTAAGCTAATCTAAAAAAATATCCCATAGGAAGTGTTTAAGAAGGAAGGTTAAAAAGATTGTATAAGGAGAAGCAACAAATCCTTGGAAGAAAGTGTTTATTTTTATTTTATTAATCTTTATTAAATTTCCTGCCACTAAAACCTAGTTGGAGCAGCAATTATCATCATTTGTCGGCAAAGGATTTCATGCAATAAGTCACCATGACTCTCATCAGAGAGGTATTTTAATGGTTGTCCTAAAAATACAGATCAAATCTTTACAGCTATCAACAGATGATCTCATTAGATGAACACTGTTTTTTTCCAGGAATACAGATCTATTGCTAACAGTAGAGGATGTGTTCTTCTCAAGTATTACATCTGAATTACTCACTTGTTTGGATATGCAGGAATACAGTATATGGATCCTCAGCACAATATGTGAAAATCTTCCTTTTTAACATTCTAGGTTTTTCATTTTATTCTTTCTCCATGAACTGTGTATACTTCTGGTTTTCCACTTTCCTTTTATGATCAGCATTCCATCACCAATGAGTATGCCTAGTCCCAAGTGGCCTATTCTTAAAAATACTCCGACCAATCTTTCTTAAGAACTTAAGAAAGAACCCTTAAAGAACTACATTCTTCTTCAGATAATAGCACTCCCTGGTCTCTTGATCAGAAGATAGAATGGAATACTTTATTTGGCCAAGGGTGATTAGACACACGAGGAATTTGTCTCAGGTGCAGCAGCTCTCATTACACATGCAAAACAACAGAGTAATCATAATAATGATACCAATAAGAGAAGCTAGTAGAAAGATGAGAAGGATAATAATAATAATACAGTCATGCCACGTTGGTAAATATACTTAGACAAGACGGTGCAGTGAAAATTAGGTGTTCAGGAGAGCGATGGCACAAGGGAAAAAAACTGTCTCTGTGTCTAGTTGTTTTAGCATGCAATGCCCTGTAATGATGTTCCGAGAGGAGGAATCGAAACTTTTTATGTCCAGGGCGTGAGGGGGTCTGTAGATACTTTCTTAGCCCTCTTTCTGACCTGTGCAATATGCAGGTCCTCAACAGAAGGCAAGCTGGTTGCAACTGTTTTTTCTGCACTCCTAATTATCTGTTGGGACTCTGTATCTGTAATGTTTGGTTGCTGGACCAAATGAGACAGTTATAGAAGTACAAATGACACAATAATTCTTCTATCAAGAGCTCCTGAAGCATTCTGAACTTTCTGAGTTAATGCATTCTTTGCTGTATCTTTTTAATGATGGTTCTAATGTTAAGTGTCCATTTCAAATCCTGGGAGCTTATAGAACCCCAAAACTTGAAGGACTCTACTGTTGATACTGTGCTGTCTAATATAGTAAGAGGTGGTAGAATAGGAGAAAATCTATTATCTATATAGTTTTAAGTGTGTTCAGCTCTAAATTGTTCCGGCTACACCACAGTTGTTCAGGTGTTCAATCTCCCACCTATATGCAGACTCATCACCATCTCGAATTAGACCAATGACTGTTGATTAGGCCTTATCATGTTAAGTAATTATTAACTGATGACTAGGCCTTAATTTATCATTTCATTTTACTTCTATACCACCAAAGCTGTATAATTATTGGCAGTTTACAGTCCTAAGAATATAACAACGTTTAAAAGTCACAACAAAAGTTCAACCTATACCCTTAAATAGTGATAGACATGATACAGAGATTACAGGTAATCCTCAACTTAAGTCAATTGAGCCCAAAATTTCTGTTAAGTGAGACATTTGTTAAGTGAGTTTTGCCCCATTTTATGACCTTTCTTGCCACAATTGTTAAGTGAATCACTGATGTTGATTAGTTAGTAATCCAGTTAAGTGAATCTGGCTTCCCCATTGACTTTGCTTAGAAGAAACAACATTTCACTTCTACCCCAAAAGGTATTGGAATACAGGTGACACATGGCTGTAACTACTTTTATCTGCCAGAATCAGGCTGCTGCATTCCACTGCGTTGTAGTTTTTAAGTAGTGTCCAAAATTGTGATGCAGTGGTCTTTCTTAGTATTGGTGAGAAAAAGTGCTGAAAATATTTGAAAATGTTTATATGTAACTTTATGTAGGAGGGGACTTTACATTTCAATGCACTTTTAACTTGAAAGTATGTGTTCATGTGATTAAGCAATCCCAATATTGTACTGAGAATTTATCCTTTGGTCACCAATTAGGGCTTTTTAATAACTTTTATGACACTGATGTGTTTCCCACTCCTTTTATAGAATGCTGCTGACGTACCCTTCTTCGCATGATACTCAGTAATTAACTTCATATTATCTGTTTTCATATTACAGCAAGATCTGATTACCAGATCTACAGAGTAAAGGCGAAGGTCAAGGTCAAAATCCTTGTAAGAACAACTTCCGTATAAAACAGCTTGGAAGAGGGAAAAATCAAATTGTTCTTTCCGGATGAAGAAGGATACTCTTTATGTTATTGCAAATGAATTTCCAGAAAGAGACCAAGATCCCATTTTTCAATGAGACACAATAGTGCTGGGAGAAACAACTGATAAATTGTGCTCATTCAGGCCAAAAAGAATTTGGGTTTATCACTCTAAGAATGAGATTAAAAGGGATATGAGGAATCCTAGATTTTAACCATTTTTCAAGCCTTAAGTTTCAGTACTTACTTAGTTTGTCATTTTAATTTAAATGTGTTACAAGGTTTGAATGCTGAAAGCATTTGTAGATAAATGCAATAAGCCAACTGACTTGTTTACATCCTGTCCATTTGCCCTTTCAATTATTTCTAGCCATTAAAGTAAATGGAACAGGAACAGAAGAAGCAAAACAAGCAACAATTCAAAAAAAAACCTCAGCCCAAATGTTTATCTGGGGTTAGCAAGCAGATGAGCTGGCAGAAGCCTAAGTGAGAGAGTTGATCTAAAAGGGCCTCTCATCTGACATTGCAAAGATCACTCTGACATTTCAACAATTTATCTGGGCAACAGCCAAGGTGAAACATATTAGCTGCATGCTTTAACAGCTGTCATACCAGCACCCCTTCTAAGAAATGTGGTCACCTTCATTAGAACGAAATAAACAAAATGAATACAACTTTCCTTTCTGAGGCATTTGCAAACCTCACATCAAAATATGACCATCAGAAACAAATCCATCAAAAATATGACCATCAAAACAAATGTACTGTTTATCAAGTAAAGATAGGTGCATTGGTTATTAAAAAAAGGATCCTTATTTTCTAAAAGAAACAGAGATGCATTGCCACAGCCCCTACAAAGAGAAGAATAATCCATTGTTTCGGCTATAGCTGGAAAGCAGCAGGCTCACAGCAGCAATACAAAAATTGAACGTTTATTCATCGCATTAATGAAGCGTCCTGTATAATACTATATAAAACCTTTTAGGCTATGAAACCTGTTAGTTTAAAAAAACAAAACAAATAAGAGTACCAAAACCACTGGCTGCATAAATGAATTCTTGTTATTTTTACCTTTAGTCTATCATGGAAGCCCATTAAATTCTCATTGAATCTCGGGGTTCTGCAGAACACAATTTTAAAAGCCCGACTCCATAACAGATAACACGCCTAACTAGCCAATTCACAGTTCAATAACAGCAGCTCATCAGTTTGGCTACATATGAAGATATGAGGAGATAGAGCTAGATTTCCCCCCCTAAATAATATCCTGTGTTCCATGGTGAGATAAAAGAAACCAGTAATAAAAGTACAGTAAAATGAAGACAATAACGCCTTCACATCAGTTCTAAAACCTTCATCACTGCTAACAGCTGTGAACATGTTATACGCAGGAATCACTCATATTGGAAAGAAAAGTTCTGGTTTTTTTACGACCGTCTTCAATCAAGCTTTATTAATCATAAACCCTTTGTATCTTACTTCCATATAATTTACAACCGCTTTCCCCGGAAGGAAAAAAAAGATAATTAAAGTAACTGGAGGCCTTTTAAAACAGGCGCTCAAAGACAAAAGTCATAAAATAAAACCATGATCTGCTTTAAACATAGTTTTTTGAACCATCCAATGGAGGTCTGATTCCTGTTATCAAATTAAGCTACAAACCATGACTCACACATTGCACTATACCAAAGACAATACAAACCACATTGCCAAGAGACCATGAAGGGTGAATTCAGCCAAAGCCTCTTCTTGGCATTCATGAGACAACCCCTCCTACTATACATTCTTGTTCACAGATATATTGAATCCTAGATCAGTACAACTGTTGATAACAGGCATGGGAATATTGATCTTTTTCATCCAGAACTACTAGCTCTCTCTTTATTGTAAGGTGGCATTAACTGAACTGTACATTTCTCCTCCCTCAGCTTTACAGCCCAAGAAACTAGACAGGGTCCTTTCTGAGACATTTCACACACACAGTCACACATCCTTCCTTCTGTGGGTTCAGCTGCTTCTTATCTGACAATTGCCTAGTCTGTGGCTCTTCCTCTTCTCTCAAGGTCATTCCCACATATTATTACACAGCCAGACCATGTCCATTAAGGGTCACATTCCATGTCAAGTGGTCTGGGCGTCGTTGTAATTTGGCAGTTCATACAAACAATACAGATGTCGGCTGGGGAACCATATAAGATGCCCACTTTAGGTTTGGGAACCTAGGATAAGCTGCCCAATTGTCGGCTTGGGAACCGGACAGATACCCACATAAGGCTTTGGGACCTCGAGGAAGAAACCAAACTACAGGCGTGGGATCCTGAACCAAGAAAACCACCCGTGGCTGGTATTGCTTTGGCGATGGGGTTGCTGGTTCAAGTGCCTGAACTGGTAGTGACAATGTCACCATGGATCAACGCAACATAGTAGTAGTAATGGTGGCTATATCAAACAAACAAGACGAAAGAAGAATAGAATGCCATAGCAACGTCCTCAACTTTGTCCCTATTTTTAGGGCTTTATACGTCAGCGATGAAAAAAACAACCCTACTTTTT
>JANHFL010005126.1:294936-310507 GCA_032468155.1 Oxyrhabdium leporinum
GCCGATCCAACTGCCAATCAGTTGCTCGACAGCAAAGGCTCCAGTGTTTCCTGGTGGTGTCAGCTGTGAATGCCACCACTGCCGCACTAACCCCCCTCCCCCCCCCACCATATTCGCTTCATAAGACGCATAGACATTTCCACCCACTTTTTTTGGGGGGGGGAGGAGAAGTGCGTCTTACAGACTGAAAAATACGGTATAACACAGAGCCAACACAGAGAACCCTGCACTGGAAGGCAAAATCAGACTTCCACTCACACTATTTTCAAATTCATGGCTAGTAAGATATAATCCATGAAACTCCATTCTCTACAAAGTATATCTACTGAGGCCCAAATGAAATAAATAGGAGCTGTACAAGAACATTACACAATTGCTATACAGCTTTGGAGAGGAAAGCTTCAGGGAACAAAAACATCCTGCATCAAGACAATTAATTATGCACTCAGTACTATATCATGTGATTTAGTCCTGAGCATGACTGAGGGAAGGAAGAAAGAAAACACGAGAGATTCTCAAGAGGTTATGGATACCAAGTTGAACCTATATGCTCTCCTCACCTGGGTATAGGCATTGGCAGTGGGAGATCAGCATCGCTTTCTCCCAGCATTTCTTTTAGAACTTCAACATTTGCTAAAAAGGGAAGAAGGTAAAAACATGTCAAAACAAGACCCCGGGTGCTATGATTTTACTTAACTAAGTCAAAGCTATGCCCACCTTCATTTTGAATGATACATTTCACAATTTTTTCTACAGTATCCTCATTCACATCTTCTTCATCATCTGAAAGAAAAAGAAATGCAGAAGTGAAAAAGGAGTAATTGTAACTCCAGTAATTAGTGTGACCTTCTAAGAATCCCCCAAATACTGCACATTACAAACCCTTAATTATTTTTGTTTTGTCCTTTTCTTTCAATACAGCCCCTCCTCCAACATCACCCTTCTGTTTGTTATTTCCATTGTGCAGTTTTGAAATTGTAGGTAATACTTTTAATACTTTAATCTTCTGAATTACAGATGCTTATTATTTGGTGTTTTTTTTTCCTGGTAGAACAATTGATCATGACATGAGAACAATTGCTTGGTTATTTGCAACAAAAAATTGAATGAATAATGAATGCGTGTTAATTTTGGTTGCAAAAAAAAAAGTCAGTAGTAAGGGCTGATTTACCAAAGAAACTATTTAATGGACACCAAACCAAAAAGAAAAACCTCTGGCAGGGAAAGATGTCAATAGTCATTTTTAATTTCTATGCTTATTTTGAAAAAGCATACAAAACATGAAAGCAGGACGACTATGCAATAGGTTGACAACAATACCATTTCAGTTCTCCTGAAAATTGGTTCTTGTACACTGTCCATTGAATGATATAAAATGCTGAACCATATTCTTCTACATTTAATCATACATTGTTATTATAACATAATTAGAATAGAGTAGTATAGAATAGAATAGAATAGAATAGAATAGAATAGAATAGAATAGAATGAGCTGGAAGGGACCTTGGAGGTCTTCTAATACAACTCCCTGCTCAAGCAGGAGAACCTATACCATTTCAGATAAGTGACTGTCTACACCAGGGGTGTCAATCTCAATTCCATTGACCTTGGGGGGACCAGGTAGGCATGGCCAGGGTGGGGGTGGCCAGTAAATTCACTTGTGTGATCAAATGCCACTTTTGCTAGTAGTTTGTTTTGCTAGCATTCTGCCAGCGAAAACGGAGCTCGGGAGGGCTGCGAGAGTTCAATTTTCACTGTCAGAAGGCTGCAGGAGGCCATCGCAGCCGAGAACAGAGCCTGGGTGGGCCTTGAATTTGACACTCCTGGTCTAGACTCCCCTTTAAAAAAGTGATGGAGTGCCCACGATTTCTGGAGGCAAGTTGTTTCCACTGATTAATTGTTCTCACTGTTAGAAAGTTTCTCCTTAATTCCAGGTTGCTTATCTCTTTGATTAGTTTCAAACCATTGTTTCTTGTCCTGTCCACCAGTGCTTTGGAGAATAATTTGATCACCTCTTTTTTGTGGCAGCCCCTCAAATACTGGAATACTACTACCATGTCACCTCTAATACTTCTTTTCTTTAGATTAGCTAAACCCAAATCCTGCAGCCATTCTTCATATGTTTTATATGTTTCATATATTTTAGTCTCCAGGCATTTGATCATCTTAGTTGCTCTTCACTAAACTTTTTCCAAAGTCTCAACTTTTTTGAAATATGTTGACCAGAAATGCTTGCAGTATTCCAGGTATGGTCTTACTAGGGTTTTATAAAGCGGCACTAATATTTCACATGATCTTGATTCTATCCCTCTGTTTATACAACCCAGGATTGTATTAGCTTTTCTGGCTGCTGCTGCACGCTGCTCATATTCAAGTGATCATCCATTAGTACTCCAAGGTCCCTCTCACATTTATTGTTTTTGAACCAGGTCTTGTCTAATCTGTACTTATACCTTTGCTTTTTCCTGCTTAAATGTAAAACTTTGCTTTTCTCCACATTAAAATTCATATTGTTAGATAGGGCCCATTGTTCAAGTTTGTCAAGATCTTTTTGGATCCTGAGCTTATCTTCTGGGGTGCTGGCTATTCCTGCCAATTTAGTGTCATCTGCAAATTTGATTCGTTTCCCTTTTATTCCCTCATAATATTTTATTATAATATCCATCAAATATTTACTGTATTTTTTGGAGCTTAAGACACACTTCCCCCCCCCAAAAAAAAGGTGAAAATTTGGGTGCATCTTGTACACCGAATGTAGCTCTGCCCACCTGCCAGCCCACACCCTTCGGCAGTTTTTGGCCTCTGCGCGTCGCATTTTAGACCTGTTCCAGGCTGCAGGGATTGCCACAGACCGTCGCTGCCTCCATACCTCGCATTTTTGGCCTCCGTGTGTCGCGTTTTTGGCCTCCACGCATTGCATTTTCAGCCTCCAAGCACTCTGTTTTAGACCCGTTCCAGGCTGTGGGGATCGCCACAGCACATCATTGCCTCCGCACATCGCATTTTCAGCTTCTGCTGATCGCATTTTTGGTCTCCGCACATCATGTTTTTGGGTGGTTCCAGGTGACGAGGAGCAGCAGCAGCGGCAGTGATCGCTGCCACCTGGAACCACTTGAAAACGCGATGTGCAGGGGCCAAAAACAGGGTGTGGAGGCTGAAAATGCAACGCGCGGAGGCTGAAAATGCAACATGCGGAGGCAGCAATGTGTTGTGGTGATCCCCGCAGCCTGGAACGGGTCTAAAATGGAGCATTCAGAGGTCTAAAATGTGATGCATAGAGGCCAAAAACATGAGGCACAGAGGCCAAAAACGCAAGGCATGGAGGCAGTGGTGGTCTGTGGTAATCCCTGCAGCCTGGAACAGCTGATTGGGGGTATTCCGGGAGGCCAATCCACCCACCAATCAGCTGCTCATGCTGAATCAGGCTGAGATAATGTGCTGAAGCTGACCAGGCTGTTTGCTATTTGCTGCAAGGACGCTAGCCAGATGAATACCGATGGATGCTGGTAGGCAGAGGCAGATTTTTTTTCTTGTTTTCCTCTCCAAAAACTAAGGTGCATCTTATAGTCCGAAAAATACGGTAATTGCTAATTAATTTTCAAACCTTGAAAATTTTACATATGGCTTATGAAGACATTTGTTCTAAGTCAAGTCTTGCATCTCTGGGGGTGTTTATATTTAATAGTCAGCTAATGAAATTCAAATATTCTGACAGCAGACATTTTTTAAATCCACATTTTTTTACACAAAAAGCAGTTTAGATAAGCATAAAATCTGTATGGCAAAAGCAATGCATGTATTTTTCTGTATAGGTAGCAATGACAATTGATCCTTCCTTCTCAACCCATGTACATTGATCCAAATGCCTGTGATGAATGCACAGTAGTAGTATATTCTATGCTTTTCTTATTCAATTGCTTTCTGTATAGAGCATAAGTAACCTAAGAAAAAATATTAAACTTAATGGTACCTTCAAAACACCTTGTTGCTGATAACTTAAATTTGAATATAAATATATTTGAATATATGGCACTCACAACTTTTTTTTTTCAAAATAGAAAATAGAAGTCCTGTTTGAAGGACATGTTAGAAGTAGATAATGACATAGAGAAGGCAGGAAATCCATAAGTGAGAACTCTTGCCAAATCAATTCAGTATTGTCATAATTTTGTTAAACACTTACAGTATAAATGATAAGATAACCATTAAAACATTGGTAGATCTAATGTAATAAGATATACCCCCTTATAATACATGCAAACTTCACAGTATGTATTGGTAAGTGTGTTTCCTTTGAGTAGGTACTCTGTATCGTGCACGCTATAACTACCGTGTGATGCAGAGGCTTCTATGGTAAGTATACATTTTATGGAATAGCAGAGTAGAAACATACATAAAGAATCCGTATAAGGGCCACTATCAATCTGGTTGCCAACAAAGGTTTTACAATGGATGGAGTTGGTGTGAGAGAATACATTGCAGTGAAGTATATGTTGTTTCAGTGTGGGGATAACAGTACAGGCAAGGTGAAAATAAATGAGAGAGAAGGATGAAAAAATAGAGTTTAGTGTGATTGCAATTCAATGAAAAATGAATGTATCCTGTGAATTGGATTAATGATAGGATAGTGCTTTTATAAACTATTTTTGCTGTATATCCAGTTTTAGCAAATTTTATCCACTCAATAATATTTCTCAGATGTTTCATATTCCTTAATCTTGAGCTGAGAAACTGCCTATATTTAGAACTGAATTAAGATGAGGTCCAGGTCAGTTTTTTAATGTATTAGAAATACAGGAATTGAATATGATTTTAAAATACATGGAATAAAAATTGGAAGTATAGGACTTGATGCAGACTTACTTCCATGTACTATCTGACATTTTAAGTATTAAGGTGAATTACTTTTTTTTTAGACCTCTAACAGAAGAGATGGCAAATCTCCTAATTTTTCATAAATTGTGTTTGGAAACTACCAAATTTCTAAAATTGATAATAACACCTTTACATGTTGATTAAGTTTAATTTCCTAATTTGTGGTCAGAATGGCAGTAAGAAAGGAAAACAGCAATTTGCTTTAGGACTTAATCAGAGATTGTGAAAGTGCCATATTTTTTTGTTACAGCAACTTATCAAATGACCCTTAGTCTCAAATATTTTGGATACTGATGTAATACTCTTGGAATATTAGTAAGAACAGGCTGATTTGCCAAGAGATGGTGACTTGCATATGTACTAGATTACAGTGCCTTGGATTAAATTGAATTATTCAAACTTTGTCAAATAGTTCAACTTTTCTCTCACTTTCTTGCTACCGTATTTAAAATTTGATTCACATTTGATTAATGCTTCAAGAACCTTGTTTGACAGAAAAGCACCTACTTGGGATACTTAAGAAACACTGATTCATTATATTTAAAAAAAAGAGCTATTAAAAAACTAAATATACATAGTTGGCAGATTACTAGATGGGCTACAAACACTTTTATACTTTTATTATGACAAGCAGGAATTCAATTTTTACTTTTAAGAAAAATGAAACTATATATGTCATATCTTCCCTTTCTGGCTCAGGCATCTTGAAAAAATCTAGAAATGATGCTTTTTTTTTCTTGTTTTAAAATGAGGTCTTCCTGTTTCTTAAACCACCCAAAACCCCCATCTACAATGATTTTGTCAATTTGAACATAGGTTTTTATTGTTATTTGTTTCTTGAACTGTTTATTTTGTAAGTTTTGACTTGAACAATGGAAGTTAATATCTCCTTCCTGGCATCTCTGAGTGTTCATTTTAAAACGAAAGCCTCACTAAACAAAGTTATTTTCATGGCCTTTTTACTGTTTTTCATTTGGGATGTTTATCCCATTATTGTAATCTTTTTGTTGATGAGGAATATAATGTGCACAAAATACTTTCATATATCAGTTAAAATGTATCTTCTATTTTTAATTATTTTAATTTGAAATATGTTGTTTGACCATGGGCATGCTTAATATAAACATTTAAGAAATTGTATGAGTACAGTGCCTAATAATTCAGGGATACAAGTGATCATATATGTTTAATTTCTAAAATCTCAGTAGATGATTGTGTCAGTTATTCAAATACACCAGCATTTTAAGTGTTTGTTTATTTAAGTAGCTTTTATTCTAAAATATAATCTGCTTTCAATGGGATGTATGGTGAAAATCAGCAGTCCTAAATGTAAAGAACTGGGTGATGGAAAAGCCCTGCTGGTACGTTGTAGATGCTCAATCACAGGCATAAGGATAGTTTTCCATAGCTTTTGTGCCACCTTCCGCGTAATTGGAAGGAAATAATTTACGGTGCCAGGTTTCTTTGGTCCGTTTTGTAAAATTATTCTCCTAACAGATCAGGGCTTTGTCTGTTATCTGATAATTATACAGTGACCTTTGGCCATGTGGAGGACCTTGGTGAAGTAATTCACTAATACGTATGACAGTGTCCATGAATTGCCTCATCTATGATTCTGTTCTCTTTCTATTAAAGTTTTCAGTGTTGGTCCTATGAATTCTCTGGTAGTTTTTCATAAAACTCCTAAACAAACTTTATCATAGAAAAGAAAATATATATCTAGTTGCTTCTACAAAATAAGCAACATGAGCTATATAAAATGCTGAACATGTGATGTTACGCCATATGCTTAATGTTTCACCCAGGGATGGGATTTCTAAATTAATAGATATGTGTTAGTAAGACACTGCTGTCCATATACTATGAAATGCTGTATAATTAGATAGTATATTTTGGCTAACAGTGCATCTCCAAAAGGATGCTACCCCCACATCAGATTTTCCTAACCATCAGTCAGATGCAGTACATTTGTTTTTTCCTGCTTCCTGTTGTTTTTAATTTACAGGATGATTTAGTTTCAAGGTTGTTTTGGTGATGGTCAGGTCTCTTAATAAAACTGTTTAATGCGGGATTCGGCTGTCTGCTGTCTGCTTATATATTACCCTTTCATAACAAGACTTCTGCCAACTGATCTGTCCTGAAGTTTAGGGTCACTCTGGCTAGAACTTACAGGTTCAGACTGCTGTCTTCAGCAACAAAATCGGCTTACCAGTTGAACTGTTGTTTACTTAATTGTTTTATATTCTCCAGGTGGCCTTGCTTTTAAATACTAAACAGAAATGGTCAATATAAATTCATTTCATGATCCAGATTTATTGTCTTCTCAAATACTACTATTTCTTAGGAGTCTGCAGCAAAAGCAGCTTCATTGCCTCCCGCCCTATACATAACGGCAAACCTGGATCGGTGGCTTACTTAATTCCTTTTCAAAAAATATATTTAAATTAAAATAGATAGCGTTTGTCCTCATAAGGCCTAATCCTGAGATTGGACCTGTATTTCCTAAATAACACTTTGCTAGTTCAAATAGATCATAGAGATCTATGTAAATAATATTGTTGGGGTAGGAAGGAGGAAATATGCATAACGTAGAAATTTATGCATGTTATTTAAAGTTTAACTGGACTTTGGACAGATTATGCTTTAAAATATGATTTTAGAAAAAGCTATAAAGAGCAACTGAGCAATGTTGATCGTTTTCAGACAAATATAGGCAGGCCTTGACTTACGATTACAATTGAGCCCGAAATTTATGTTACTAAATGAGACATTTGTTAAGTGAGTTTTGTCCCATTTTACGACCTTCTTGCCACAGTTGTTAAGCGAATCACTGCAATTGTTGAGTTAGTTACACAGTTGTTAAGTGAATCTGGCTTCCTCATTGACTTTGTTTGTCAGAAGGTGGCAAAAGGGGAATCACGTGACCTGGGGTCATAGCAACTGTCCTAAATATGAATCAGTTGCTAAGGTTTGATTTTTTGATCACGTGACCATGGGGATGCAATGGTCATAAGTGTGAAAAATGCTCATAAGTCACTTTTTTCAGTTCCTTGGTAACTTCAAACGGTCACTAAACGAACTGTTGTAAGTCGAGGACTACCTGTAAGTAGCAGGTTTGTGACTACTTTTAGATACTTCACACTGAAAAAGTTTTCTATTGAATCTAGGTAATTGCCACCGATTTTCAGCCAAAAGTACACTCAGTGATATATTGTGTATATTCCATAGTTACATGTGGCAAGTTATATAGACTTGCAGCCTAATTAATAATTAGAGGCTGCAATACCTGCATAATTTGTGATTTCCTACAAAACTATCATGTGAAAATATAATCCTATTCATAAGTATGAACTATTCATACTTCATAATCATATTCCAAAAAGAATATTGTCCTAAACTATGTTAAGACAATTATATTATCCCCAGTCTGGGCTTCCATTTTATAAGAAGCCCATTTATGTGACTTATGGTAGAAGGTTATGTTTCGATGGGATTATATCCACTAATCATTTCACATGTTCAATCTAGCCTCTGAATGGCTGAAATATGCATATTTTATAAGAGATAAGGATGAATGCATATATATGTATATGGGAGATATGGTAAAAAGCTACCATCAGATTCCACTGATACCATTCTTTGTCTGGAAATATAATAGATTGGATTTTGATTTTACAGTGGGCTAAGGTTATCATAGTAGCATCAGTTATTATAATAAACATGGTATAAATTGAGGACAGTTTTTACTTCAAAGAATGTACAAGCAAATTTGGCTCATGAAAGAATGTAAATGGCATCGCAGATAAACATTAATTTAACAAAAATTATTGCAGACATTTAACTTTTAAATTACAGACTATCGATGGTCCATGCCAAGTCATAATTCACAAGTGGGAGACTCATCTACCAGCACGATCAATAACCCCATTAGGTATGGGCATCAACTGCATCTGTTTGAAACATATGCATAAGATTACTAATGTTACAAAATGGTTTAATTGGGTTGATGTTATTTTGTAGGATTAACATTAATCTTCCACTACAAAGGGATCCTCCATCTAGCCAATATGAGCACCGCTTTCACAACTTTTGCAAAATGAATGTATATGACAGAAAACTTACGAATAGTATTATCAAGAGTCCATTTTTATCAGGTAGCCACAAGTTTTCATTGCCAAAATTTGTGATTGCACATCTGGGTTTTAAGGCATGGCATGGTTGGATCCCAGCTCTCTTACCTTCAATCTAGAAGCTAGGAAAAGGTGTGGGGGATCATCCTAGCACAGAAAGGAAAAGGAAATTGTGGACTCTTAAGTTTATTTTTAAAGACATTGAAATACTATTGATAATCATTATGCTTTGAGATTGAAAGTCCATGCTGATATTTTCAAAAATCATGCCTGAGTGATAGAAACTACAAATTGTTAATAGTAAGCTCACATTTAAATACTAATAAAAGAGATCAATGATCACAGAAGTAATACATTCATTATCTCCTATATTATGCTAAACATATTCATGAATAAAACAGGTTTTAGAATAAGCATGGATTACTGTAAGTATACAGCATATACCTTTCATTAATTTAGGAGATGCAATTGGAAACCTGGTATAATTTGGTCTGTTGCCTCCATTAAAAAGGTGATCTTATGAAGTAGCTTGTTTTCAATGAAAATATTGTCACTGGCCTTTTCATTCTACACTTCTATTATAATTGAAAGACATCATTTCTAGTTCAATCTAAATAATTTCCATTTAATAAAAAAATAAGGCTTCAAATTATTAAACCTAGGCTGATAGTCTTAGGCTACAGCGGTGTGCATGTTTACACAGGACAGGTCAAAGGGAACTAACTCAATGAGACCTGTCTGAGTTTCATTTTCTGACTTTCTGATTAAAAACAAGCCTGTCATAAGTTACTTTGGCTTATTGATTCCTCTTTTTAGTTAAATAATCAGGGATTTATGTCCTTCAGTAATAAAAGTTTTTTTCATTCTCTGATAGTCTAGATTCCATCCTGTTCAAGCATAGATAACACCTTAAATTCAGGTAGACTCTTTGTGACACAACATGATAAATAACTTTCAATTGCCTTTAAAGGTAAATTAGTAACTTATTATAATCAAAATATTTTCTAGACTAAGTCTCTAGGTACCAGTGACTCAACTTGCACACATTTTAGAAAATTTATTTATGATGTTTTCTAGATAGTAGTAAAGTTTTTTTATTTACCCCTCCAATCTTGGACAAAATAATAAAATAGAAAAATGCATTATTTATGAAGGAGATTATTATTATTCTAAACAGAATTTTCTTTGTAATATTGGAAGAAATGTGTCTTATTCTCACATTGAGAGATGAATAATAAAGATTTATACTTTAAAATTTAAGGGAGGGTTAAATATAGCTATCAATATGTCAAAAGTCCTGTTTTCAAAAACTTACATAATCATGTTGCATTTATTGTATATTTAAAGAATTCATTATTTACATTTCTGTAGTATATGAAGACTAATGCTTGAAATAGAAAACATTTAATAAAATATTTAAACCATAAACAAGTAGCAAATCAGATATTTTATCTTCTTAGCTGATACCATCTTCAGATTCCTTCCATTGGTAATATATGATACATTGTCAAGTTGATGACATTGTTTTCATATTTAGATAACTTGGATGGAAAGAAATAACATCCTTCCAAGGACGTTTTAAGACACATTTCAGCAGTAAACAAAGCTAAGCAGTATTTTTTAGGTTGCAGTAAATTTACTTAGTATCTTCCTATTTAAATGCTCTATTGAAAATAGTGCTGAATTAGAGGTATTGTTAATTGTGTAAACCGCTAGTTGTCTAATCAGAAATAAGTTGCTTAAGTCCAAAGGATTTACTCTTTGGCAAGTGTGTAGGATTGCTGCCTAAACTAACAATTAAATTATAATCTATGAATGTGAGCTATTCTCACACTTTGTCGTTGTAATTCCAGATAACGTTTCCATTGATGATGGATTCTTTGGAGTCTTTGGTAAGTGGTCAGTCACTGACTTTAAAATATTAAGATGTAATATGTAAACATACTAGTAATAAGATGCTGCACTTGAAATGAAAATAAATGCTTTTAAATAATTAGAATGGCAGAGAAGTAGAATCTTAGACTCCAAAGGCCCAAAAGCCCCTCCAAAAAATCTTTTACTAAATTTTCATTTTCAATGTGCCACAAAGAAAGGTGTAACCTTATTGATTATTATGGCTGTGAAACGTGTTTGAAAGCCTGGTGACTCAGGTAAAGCATCATTTCTTAAGTTTATGAAAGGTTTAATATGGCTGCTTCTAAGAATTCCTAGTTGCTTAAATGGGCATGCAGAGACACTTTCATTTTGACTGCAAAAGTTGAAGTAGCCATACATAAACATGTACATACTTGCAGAGAACCAACAAAACTATTCACAGCAGTTGCATTGGTCTGTTCAAGTGCACTACTCCTAAGCTGTGTGACTTGGAAATATTCCATTTTTAAACAAAAAAAAAGTTTTAGTAAACTTAATAAAACGTAATAAAACTAAACTAGAAGAAACAAGAAAAGTAAAAGTGCAGAAATGCAGAGGAAAGAAAAGAGAAAATAAAAATAAAAATAAAAACAGTAAAGAAATGGCTTCCAACTTTCACTACGTTGACTCTCATTTAATACAATAACTTCATACTTTTAAAATTATGAATAAAATAACTTCTTACTATAGCCTAATTTTTATTATGTATAGTCCACAAATCATCATCTTTTCAATCCTGATTCAGCAAAAGGTCCATTAGGAATTACTAAAAATATCAAACTAATAGTTTATCCCTGATTAAATAGTCCAAGTTTGTTTCTTATTTTTGCTCTTCATAATATCAGTAGCACTTAGACTTATATACCGCTTCACAGTGCTTTTACAGCCCTCTCTGAGCAGTTTACAGCCTATTGCTGCCAACAATCTAGGTCCTCATTTTACCCACATCGGAAGAATGGAAGGCTGAGTCAACCTTGAGCCTGGTAAGGTTTGATCTGCCAAATTGCAGTCAGTCAGCAGAAGTATCCTGCAGTACTGCATTCTAACCACTGCGCCACCACAGCTCGTGACCTTTAAATCATTCCAATGGCATCACAATATCTATTTCATCAAATGAGTCTTTGGCATGCAAAAGGAGCCTTCAAAGCTTTCACCAGCCTACTTTGGGATTTCTTGTCACAGCCATTCCATGCCTAGATCCTTTTCTTGATTTGTTTTTTGTATTTCCATTTTGGTAATTTCCATTTTGTTGTCTTCCATGCCTTCAAAATTGTATAATGTGTGTGTCAAGTAAGAGTTGTTGTTTTTTAAAAAAATCATCATTTTAAACCATTGAAATATGTATTATTAGTATCAGTAAAAGGTATAGCTGGCTTGGCTTTATAATCTTTTCTGCCTGGTCCTTCAGTTTCCTCTAGTGTCCATTTGCAATCTTCATCAAGCCTCAGTTCCTAATACAGTTTTCAGTCATCTCCTATGAGTATATTATTTAATTATATAATTGTTTTCAAATTTTACAACAAAATAACAAATATTCCAAATCTTTGTAGTCTCCCAATCCATTTAAAACTTAAATCAAAATCTTTTTTTTTTTTGCTTTTTGCCAATTGTATATTATTGCAAACTTTTAAATTACTGTATAAAGTCCTTTAATTCAAAGAAGGTAAGACTTACCAGGTGTCAGATTTTGAAGTTATTTAATATCCATAAAATAGCTGAATTGAACATTTCCAAACGTGATTAAAAAGTTAGTTTATCTGGCTTATCTGCCACTGCTGGGAGCAAAGATGTTATCTTTCTTGGCTTTTGGCACTCAAATCTATGGGAGATCACTAATGTACGGTCTCCTCACAAGAAGCTTCCAGACAGAACACTTATGGGTGACCTTCTGTTTTCTTCCTATTTGGAGAGATTCGAAAGAACTGGTCTACTTGCCAGTTCTTTGTCCTGCACGGCAGTCATCTACAATGAAGATGTCTTCAGTTAGCCAATACCCAGAAGTCAGAAAACTTGGAGACAACCAACAAAACCATTCGTAGCAATTGCATTGATCCTTTAAATGCACACTAACACATTGTTTATAAGAGTAACTTGGATTCCTACTTTTAAAATTCAATTCTAATTATGTTAAAATATAACTCAGAAGAATCCTTCCCACAGGTAAACTAACAGTAGGAAACCCTGAAATAGGAGGAAAGAAAGCTCTGATAAGACCTATCTTTGCAGTAGCTCCTTCCACCTCCTGCAAAATACATCCAATTTAATTTAGAGCCAATACTACCACACTTAATGTATTTGCTGCTGGTAATGGTGGGATGAGTATGTATTTGTGTGTCTTTCCTCCGGTGTTTCTTTAACTGGACCAGGGAGCAGTTTACAAGAAAAAAAACATAAATTAATTCCCTTTGTACTATGTAGGATTGATTTTGGAAAGCCAAACTTGAATTGTACTAGTATTCCATTAATAGTTGCTAAAATTTGACCAACCCAAATCTACTTTGATTTGGATCCATATTGACTAGTTCAGCAGCAATAAGCGTAGGATGGATTTTCCCTGTGGAAATGGATACTAACGCAATAGTACCATATATACTGAAAAATAAACCCATCCACGGATAAGGTGACCCCCTTTAATCCAAATAGCATAAATATATACCACCTGCACATAAGCCAACCTTCAAATTTTCAGTTATGTTTTAATTTTTGCAGTTGGCTTATTCATGGGTGGTGCACTTTTCTTGGTATTTCGGTTACAATTGAAGGGTTGGCTTATTCTCAAATGGGCTAGTCTACAAGTATAAAGAGGTACCGATTACTTACTGTCTATACTTATGGTTAAGCTCATCTGTGGATAAGTCAAACACAACCTTTTTTAACCTAAAACTCTCAGCTTATCCCTAATATAAAATATCCAGATGTTTTATTTAGATGGTTTTAGTGATATTTCAGAATGTAATAAGATGATTTTACAATACTTTTGTTGTTTTGTCAGATGATGTGGAGAGTATTGATTCCGGATGGCTGACATGTCAGACAGAAATAAGGCTACGGCTACATTTTTCGGAAAAACCACCTGTATCGATAACAAAGAAAAAATTCAAAAAATCTAGGTTTAGGTATGGTTATTTTAGTCCATTTACAGTTTATTAAAGTGCTTGTCTTTGCTTTTCTAATGTAATGGTTGTTATATGCTTGTCTTTTGTATGGGCTTTGTGTGGACTTTTTCAGAAAAGCAATAGTAAAATCAATGCCAACATCAATTCTCAGTGGGAGAATTGAAGTTAGTTACAGTTCTAAAACTGGTTTTCTTGAACCTCTGGAATAAGGTCTATACTAAGCATAGTCATATTTCACTTTTTAATAAGTGTAGGAAAAAAGTGTACAATTTTAGTACACTTCAGTATTCTTCTCTGCCTGTCAGAAGATTTTTTCCTGGATCTAGCACTTGCAATCAACGGGAGCCCTTTTCTGTCACCCCTATGAGGTGGCATTTGGCTCCGAAGAGCCTCCAGGCAGATAGAAAACATCTGGGCTTCGCGGAGCCCTGCTCACCACAGCTGTCCCGCTCTGACGTCAGCTGGAAGTAATAACTTTTTTCATGCTGGCCTTTGAAGGGCAGCTGAGCAGCTGATCAATCATGTATACTACATCAAACTTAGCTTTTTTTTTCTTTTTTACTCTGTAGAGTGAAACTCACCCTTGAAGGTTTGGAGGAAGAGGATGAAGATGATGATGACGACAACAGACTTTCACCTATGCTTCATCATAAAATAGCAAATACATTAGAGATTTCACTTATAAGTGATACTGAATACAAGTCTCGACATTCTCAGCCTGAATGTGGATATGGTCTGCAGCCAGATCGCTGGACAGAATATACCATACAGACCATGGAACCAGATAACCTTGAATTAATCTTTGACTTTTTTGAGGTAAAGACTTGTGATGTATAAAACGTGGCTCTTTTGTTTGGATGATTAATGAATGTTGACATTCAGACATTTTTTTAAATATGCCCTAATAGAGAATGAGGAATTTGCTCATGAATATTCATCCTAAATTGGACTACATTTTTTTATTTAAATTTCTTGTTTAGTGTATAGGAAGCCTGAAACTTTTTAAATGTTATGGACTGGAAGGATCTGTCTCTCCCTCTATGTTTCAATAACACTTGTCTTTGCTAGCAGTACATGATAACATCTAGAGCAAACCTCAAATTGATGTAGGGGTAGGCAGCTTAGTATCCTCTGGATATTTTGAATTATAGTTTCCACAGTCACCTGTTGGCGATGCCTGAATAGAGCTATGGTTCTATATGGATCAAAATGTCCAGACAGCAATATGTTATCTATACCTGGCCTCATCTCACTTAATATAGCATCCATATGGAGATATCATGGCGTTACTTTAATGAGAAATCTCTCTTGCCTTAAATATCAGCACCACAATTCATTAGCCTCTCTCAAATATTCAATATACTACCAAATATAGAGAACTTAGACAGATCATCTATCTTTTTAAAGAAAATCCTATTTTAAATATCTTAATCTAGCATGTGGGTTTAAAAATAGTGATGAGTTATTTATAAATCAGTCATAACAATGGCTTTAGTTAAACCTAGAATAACAGAGTTGGAGGGAACCTTGGAGGTC